>LUCH01002291.1:16517-92415 GCA_013368495.1 Paragonimus heterotremus
TGTTGAGGTGAGCGGCGACCCGAGCCACAGTACCTTTTGGTCAGGCTCATGGCTGTGATGATGTTGATGATGATGATGATGACAACACACGCTAACAGTAAATTAAATGGAACCAACTGTAGTGGATCTAGAACGAGATCTCATGGGACTCCGTTGTTGACAATTAGCCGGTCTCATGGCCTTCGTGCCACCAGGAAATTTCAAGTATTATTTCACTACTAATTCAGAAAAGTCAATCACCTGAGTTCTTAAAAGTAAAAATTCAGTTTCAGCTTAATTGAAGGCGAGTTGCAACGGAGTGCGACCTGAATACAAACCTTGCTGTTTACGAGCGCTGCTTTTCCCCTCGTTGTCAGAAACATGTTGGTGGTTTGTACGCATGTCCAACTGATATACGACCATAACGAAAATGGAAAGCCTTCGGTGGAAGATAAAAGCGGACAGATGAATGGCTTTAAATTCATAGGAAGAAACCAACAATATCACTGTAGGACTAGACACTATTTGGTAACGAAAATAGGGCAGCATCTGCAGACCCAAATTTTCCGTTGCTTGAACTATCCCCATCACAGACATCAGTCAACCGTTGTTAGCATTGACACCACTAAGCTCAATTAACGGCCACCAACCACATCATCAACCAATGACACTGTGGATCACAGAAACCTTGGCTGTGAAAATGAATCTGACCAACAGTGCCCAGTTCATTGCTGGCTGTCTTTACCTTTTTATGCTAAGTCATCACCTGTCCACACTTAATAGTACACCAATTTTCCATGGTATCAACGTTCAACACCCGGCTCGACACATGATGACCTGACACCCGCTGATCATGGCTTGACCAGTCTGGCATATGTAACCACAACGCAAGGAGGAGTAAACTCACCTCGTAAGTTTGACATTTCCTAAGCTTTCTAGATGATATCCTGTTATGAAAGTTCTGGGCGTCGGCTGGATTCGAACCATCGACAGAAACACCATACCAAAACGCGGCAAAGGCTCTACAAGTTGGACTACAAAACCAAGCCAGGAGTTTGCAAATGTCGCATTTTGTCATTATTACACAACCGTCTCACTGTCTCGTATTCCTAGGTTATTTAACCTCACTGTTGCTATGGATGGTGAGTAGTGTCATTGAACCTTCTCGTCAGGATCATGGCTGCTGTCAGTGAATGAATAAGAGAAAGATAATTTAACTGCTTATAAAGTCCTTCAAACTTGGATTAATTTGTCGTTTCAGCTTCCGTGCATTTATTGTGATACCCTTTCTTTCAAAATTTTCACTGTCACGGAAAAGCTGGATAGAGGGGAAGTGGTCGAGGTGTACTACCTAGATATCTAGAAAACCTTCGGTTCCGTCAACCATAGGCTTTTGCTCTGAAAACTACGAGAAACTGAGAATGTTCCCTAAAATTTACAGGTGGATCCAGACGTTCCTAGTTGAAAGGTCTTGCAGGGTGAGAGTAATGGAAGTACTGCCGGACAAGGGTTCTCTGTTAAGTGGAGTACCTCAGAGGTCAATCCTCGCCCCTTCGCTCTTCCTGGTGTACATAAATGACTTGACCGACAACCTGGTCAGCCCATGTTACCTGTATGCAGATGATATGAAGCTGGTGGGAAGTACGTCGGACTCGGACGTCCTCCAGGAGGACATTCTGAAGATCTGCGAATGGACGTCAAAGTGAGATTTATCTCTGGATGTTCTCAAAAATCATATCCTTGCTAATGCTTCCCAGTCGAACCCCAGGTACATAAAGGATGCACATCGGCGGACAGTGGAAGTCGCAACTAAACAGCAAACGAGAGACTTAGATATCCAGGTCACTACCACGTTTGTTCCATTCACCCAGTGTTCCGTAACCGCGACAAAAACACGCCGGGCGTTATGTCGACTGAAATCCGCGATCGCCAATCCTTGTCCAGCAGTGTTCATTCCACTGTACTCGGCCATAGTTCACCCCCACTGGGAATATTCTGCCCAGACTTGATCATCGTATCTCACCATTGACATAGCTGTCCCTAAGAAAGTACAAAAGCTCCTCACACGTATGGTATGGGGTATGAAGGGTCTAAGCTACCAATACCAACTGTGCTCGTTGAACGTATTCTCACTCGAACGCCGGTGGGTAATAGGTGACCTAATTGAAGTGTAAAAGATTACCCACCACATCGGCAAAAGTCCCCTGGCATGTTTGTTCGTGATACGTTAGGACAGAGATTTAACAGGACATTGGTTCATGATCAAGAAAACAATATCACGATCGACTGTTCGATTGAACGTTTTCACTAATCGGGCAATCAACCCTTGGAACAAATTGCCTGCCAGAATCGTTGAAGCCTCCATCGTAGATGTATTCAAATCAGAGCTAAGTAAATATTGGAGCAACCTTTTTTCTACTCTGTACTGATCGAAAAATGATCTGTTTTTATTTCAAAGCAACCAGGATTTCTCATCTTTTTTTATCCCCGCCCTTAGACCACTACCGAGCGCATCCGCATCGACAGAAAACGTAGTCTGGTCAATCTCCGAATTACACTCGTCAAGCATGAGGACGTCAACTGGCGCAGGTCTTCATCAAGTCCTGGAGTTGAAACGAGAAAATATAAATTGAAAACGTAGAAAAAGCGACCGTTATACCTTGGATAACAATCAAGGGTTCCGGGGAAAGAGTGAATAATCTATGTATCCCTCACCCATTGCCATAGATTTCATAGTTTTGTTAATACCTTGATTAGTGTGCATCGAAATTAAGTTGACTTTCAGCAGAACTTCGCAGTAGTAAACCACTGCTGTCTTTATTTGATGAAATGTAACAGCTCAGACATTTCTTTCGAATTTGTGAGCAATTTCGAATCGTAGTAGACTGAATAAATGAGTTTGAAATATATATTAGACAAGATACATTTAGCTCACCGGATACTAAAGATCTGAGACAGACTACGATTGTTACCGCATCCTGATCGCTGTCAATGTATTTTACGATAGATTCATACTGCTGCGTAGTTATCGTACAAAGATTGAAACAGTCAACATCATGGAGCCTGATGAAATCAAACAAAACAATCCAGTCGCAAGTCAGTTCAACACAGCAGCTGTAAGTTCTATATATCTTCCAAATTAATCGTAATAATTCCGAGATAACCCAGCAGAAATATTTGTTAGATTAGCTATCATTTTTCCCAATATCCCCAAGGAGACACCAGGTGGTTCAACAAAATTTCAGCCTGGGTGTGAACACGCACAATTCTTCTCAACTCAGTAGTGAACACGATGCTGAAGTGAACTCCAGGTGAGATCTGCAATAGTGGATGGAGTTTCTGTTAAACTACACGTTATAACAGTACCAGAAACAGTGAGGCATATAAATCATCTAACACTCAACGAAGCAGTAAGGCCATATTGAAACAATAAGTTCGTGGTCACACAGGACTTGCTTCGCAATAAATGTTGTCTCTCAAAAAGATATATTGTCTCGCTTGTCAAATATATCTGAGAAGCAAAGCGGTTCGTTTGTCTTTCGGTTTACCCGTGGTTATATACATTGAGATTTGCTGAGTAATTTGTCAGAATAAGCGGTCGACTTGAGTGAGATGCAAGGTGGTGGGTGATGACGTGGAGAAATGAAACCGTTCAAGAAGAGCTTGGTCACTGTAAATCGGGTTCGTCTCCCAAACTGAGTCCCTCGCGATCCACAAAGTCGGTGGTAGAAGTCTTCAGATGAGATGACGGCTAGTCGGGTTCAGTAGTATGAAGGTTTCCTTTGTTTTTGTCGAGTTGTCTGTCAAGCAAGTGTATTTAATAACGCCTTAAAAAAGTTGTTGTGCTGACGACGCCTCACTTTAATTTTTAGCTTCGTTGTTTGCCTGCAAAGTGTAGGCACCTTGATAGTGAATGTCTGAATATAGAGTCAGCTATCTTTAGTAGCTAGGTCTCTTCTGCTCCACTTCTTTTCTCTTCCTGTACACAGTTTACTTTCTTCCACCTGGTTGTGCGGCAGTTAAGTATCAATGTGAACCACTGATACATTGCTGCCTGTGATAATGATATGACCTGTCCAACGTAAAGCACTCTATGCCAAAAACAGCGGTATTCCACCAAAACGTAGTTTATTTGACTAGTTTGTCAGAAGTAGGTACTTCTGATGTTATGCGGAGAAAGAAGTGTCAGAATGAACCTCACCAAATATACGTTAGTATGCAGACACCCCCACGGTGTATGACAAGACATACAGCCCTCTCTTTGAAGCGTGATTGCAGTCAACCAAATCAAGTGAGGTTTTCCATGCAAAAAGATACTTTTTTGTTGCTTTTCGTTCAGTGTGGGCTCACATTCACTTTGACACCAACTTGGCCGCTACACCTGAAGCGGAGGGAAAATCCACCTCATGTGACACACCTGAATATCACGGTCAATCCGGCATTATCATGGTTGTAATAGGCAGTCTCCAACACCCATTTCTGGATCCTTTATGAACGTACACCATGGGAGACAGAAAATAGTTATACATCCGAAAGGTAGGTCAAGACATGTCGAGGGTGGAATTGTTGAAGTCGTTTCGAATTACCACAAGATGATTATTACAACACTATACTGATATGCAACATAGTTAATTCCAATGAGAAAAACGTTGTATTTGGTCAACCAACATCTTATCTATACTTCCCAAATAGCTAGATCACTTTCAAGATAAACCAACAAGGAGGCTCTAGCAACATCTGTTGAATATCTGGGACCAACAGTAGCTCAGTTGTTATTTGGATTATGTACCCACCACATCATTTGTGACACGCTGACCTCAAAATGGTGGAATCACAGCACACTTTGCGTTTAACTTTATCATTCGATATAATTAACGACTCTTCATCTGCTTCCACGTTTACACCCCATATTGTTAACACCACACTGTATCATGAACTTGTAGATCATAAATGTGTCCACAGGTACTTAACACAGTGGTTTTGTCTACCTGCTTAGAATAAAGTGTTAGCTAACTAGTTCAGTTTTTCAGTCGGAGTGATATGTACCCATTACAAAGCCGCTGCACTTCCACAACAGAGTATGACTGACGTTGAACAATGTACACGCCTAGTGTCATTGGTCGCCAATCCACTTCACCCCATGATGTACTAATGGAAGTAGTTAGACTACTGAGTTAGACTGGAGTGGTCGTACATCAGGACAATCATGTTTACATAACGCTGAACTTATGACAAACGGTATGGAACAGACTGACCATCATTAGTCCAAGAAGACGTAGGAAGTAAGTTAAAAATAACCGATAAAAAGCATTCTATTCGTAATGCATCATGTTACTGTCCTGCGAACCCAATTCGAATAACACTGTGAACCAAACGAACCTCTCTGGTGGCCGGTGAACATTAAAATATGGAAAACCGTATACTGGCCCGAATGTTTGGGTTGTCAATGTTGGTGGTTGCAGTCTTGCTGCTAGTAAGTAGTTCAGGCTTTCATCCAACCTTGCAGTTGGTTCATTTTCATAGAGAGCGCTTATTTCTTTTAATAGTTCGTTACATTATTACTGAGTATAGTCAGTGTAATGTGAGATCTGAACTGAGGGATAGAAACAAGAAAGCAAGAAATAGGAGAGGTAACGTGTCTCACGGAAAAATATTTAGCAATCGAAGCACAATTCACGTGTCACCATAGTTGTAGGTTTGAAAGTGATGGTCTGGCTGAATCCCATGTGATGTCATTAGTGTAGTGATAAGCAGATACTTCAGAATTACAAATATTTCAGTTCAAAGCCTATAGCGTGCATCATTGGTTCAAAACTGTTGAGATAAGTTATGGAATATAGCGCTTTCTGTCGAAGGTGGTCGGTCGAACGCAAAGGCATACAAATTAAGAACGTCTGTCTAACAAGGCTCGTTTAGCTTAAAACAGTGAATTGCCGGCCAGCCGAATGATTTGCTTTAAACTACGAGGATTCTGTTATTCACATTGTATTCCTCACTGTTTCCTTTGACAGTTCAACCAAATAAAACTAACCTGTTCTCTTCAAACACCTCGGACTCCACCACGTGAAGAACTGGAGTCGGATTGCAAAGTACTTCTTGACAGTTGATCAAAAAGTCGTTTTCGGTTAGCTCCATGGAGCGGCAGGCGTCTTTGCGATAAGTCACGTTGACTATGTGTTGACCGCAGTCGGAAGAGAACAGTACGCTAACAATCAGAGGCCGAAGCGTTGTACACACCTGCCTTTGTAACCGTTCAATCAGGCGATCCATTTTTACGTTTTTTTCCGTTTGCAGCACCAATAAGCCTTCTGGCAGCTGCAGTGACTCATCGTGTTGTTCTTCCGTTAGATTGATCAGAGTGGTTTTCGCAGTGTGGTTCGTTCCAGACGGAATGGTTTTAGATTTCCAAGTGAACATAGACCGAGAATGATTGCCTCCGGTTGGGTTGGCTGAAGGATCCGAAACAGTTCGACTTTTAAATGACGTCGTTAGTGATGCATGCACCTTACTTTTCTGTTGGTTACTCCACCTTCCTGTATAAAAGGCGTAAATATAATAAAACAGTCAGACTGGTAACTGTGATGGACAAAGAGAGGCTATAAGTGGGCCGGAAATTCAGGTTGGTTTTTGAAACCCGTGAATTGGTTTGGACCTCCCAATATTTAACCAAGACTGTCTAGTTACGATTCAGGACAAAAAGCTTACTAGACCCTTTTGCTATGGTTACAGAGTTCGGAATTAGACTAGTCACTGTAGTCGAACAACAGACGAATGTTTTCCTACTGATGGGCGGAAGCCTGAAAAGTTGATGGGCTGCTGTGTTATTCACAGTAAATATATACGTGTAAAGGTCACACAGTTTATATGAAATTGTTAATATATGTGAAACGGCACAACCGTTATATGGCGGGGTTCCTTGGAAGTGCTTTAAAAATATTCTTGTACCATCTTTGAAACGTTCCATTTTAGCTCCATTTTTAATTTACTTCATAAACAGTATAGTTTGTTCCAAATAAAAAATCAGTAAACAATTAGTCAGTCCGGCTATTACAGACATTGTGTGCACAACCATAGGACATATTCGTTCCACAACGTGAACTCGAACTGCGTGTTCCTATTCTTGTGAGGCAACCACGATGAACAGCATAGCATTGATATAGCATTAGGCGCGCCTAAGTTAACGCAGCTAAACGCACAGTTACCTTTTCCTGCGAACAAAGCTTAAATCAGCCAACTTCTTCAAGAATTAACGAAATAACTGTTCTGTTTCAATCTGAAAGGGTTTCAGACAACATCTATCCTAATTCGAAAGCCCCAAACAAAGGCAGATGTTGTCCACTGTATCATAGTCAACTTCTCTGGCACTCACCGGTTGTCCCAAGAACAAGTTGAAAACAGTCTCCGCAACTCAGTTAGTAGGCATTGCGTTAAGTTTTGTTTTGGTTAGTAGATTTACTGAAACGTAAGCTTATTACAATCTTTTTTACAATCTTGCATCACTTAGCACAGGCAACTACGTTGACCTTTCCGTCCACCCACAATTAAAATCTAGCTACTGATTTAAGTTCCCTAATTTTCGGACATTAAAAGTTACACTTAACAACATAATATAACGGAGTTTGGAATCGATGCCCTAAAACTAGCATGACTTAGTGGTTCCTCTAAGCAAAGTCATATCCCAGTGAAACGTATTTTAACACAATAAAGTCAATTTTGGCAACACTGCATTCAATGATTTTAATAATGATCACCAAACTAACATTCAACAACCGTCATGCGCTTGCTCCGTTGAAATCGATTATGAGTTTACTTGCATTCTTTTAGGTAACGCAGTTAATTCGTGTCCAAGTAGTCCACCATATGTTGTGTTTTTACTCGAACCAACATTTATTTACCTTCAGAATAACAGATGTTAGCCTGTGTTTATGCGAACAAAATTAATGGTAAGTCAGAAGATAGTGCTTGGTTGTAAAGGGCTATCATAAAACTGTCCTCGCGAATTCATTAGGTCATCCACCATTTTATCATTTTCAATGAAGAAATTAAAACGAATTTTGTTACGATCATCAACTATCACACAAGGAAATCTATTGTTCGCTTATGTGCAGGACAACTAATCCAAAAGTTAAGTGATGCGTTTATTACCCAAGTTCTATTCGATTGACAAGACGGACGAACTAGTTTGCCTGTATGTACAGTCCATGCCAGCTCAACGCTGAAATGAACGTGAAATGTCCATAAAATAAATTGACATTCGCTACTCTGACAGACACCAATAAACAATCAAGGTTCATTCTTTGTGTTCACCCACAGATCATCTATAAACATTATACTAAGGAAAACAGTGGAACAGTCGTTTTCATGATCTATCTCCCACAGAACATAAAAGAACCAATACGTTTACGATCAGTCTTAGAAACTTACATCTCACCTTACCAGTCCTTAGTCTAAAGATCTGCGTTTTTTATGTGAAAATAGGTAGGAAGTAAACATCAAGTACTCTAGTCAGTTCACTTATCCCCCCTTACACTGTAGCCTTGAAATTCTAGATTAATCCGTTTACGTCATGCGGTCATTGTTTATGTATTTCTCACATTATAACAATACGTTTTAGGGTATTTGTAGGAGGAGTTACCAGGGATTCACACAGAACCCAAAACAAACCTCAACCTTCAAACGTTTACTTGATTATTTTGCTAATAGCACTCAGACTGGCCATTAGGACTCATTGACATTCCCCAATGGCTTCAGTATTCTGCAGAATGCATTCTCTTCTCCGTTCTCAGTCTCACTTTGTATAGCGTGCATTTTTGTCCGTGATCAAAATTTTGTGATTGAACACTGAGGCACTATGGCGTTAGGCATCAAACACTATTGGATCTGCTTCATGTGCTCTGTTTGATGAGTTATTCACAAAGTCAAACGGATCAGAGTTCTGGTATCAATATATGCAGAGAATTTGTTTACGTCTATGAAAAGAAACAGATATGAGGAACTTCCAGTGAATTTCCGTTCTCTTATGTACACAACTTGGCCTTCGTAGAACCTAATTTATAGAAGGCACCTGGGAGGGTGCTGGAAATTTCCATCTTTGGCAGTTTGCAAACAGGGTTCCATACAGACTGACCATTTGCTACGTGTTGGACAAAAACGGTGGCATGTAATCAAGCACATAGTAAGGCGAAGTTCAACAAGTGCAGACTTTGCACTCGTCAATCTCTCTTTCAGAGAAGTTATAATGGTCTAAGCAAATAGAAAACGCAAAAGACGACTCAGTCGTATGTGAGCTTTCTCCATCGTCATGTCGTAACCCAAAAACGAACGCTAACATAAGACAAACATTTTTTATTTTCTTTCGTTTTTCAGTTTCGAGCAATAAACAACAGTTCTATGAGGTGATGTTCTGACAGGGTGGGTAGACTGAAACACGTTCGTACAATTACAAACTCATATCATTACAACAGCAGTGACAGTCACATACAAACAATGTTGTGGTCAAACTTGATTGCTGTTTTCGTATTGCTTTCTTTGTAGTCAATCATCTTAATGAAGTTTTGATCCTGTTAGAACTCACCGACTGTGCATAACCACATCTGGACATATAGGCTACAAATAAAGTTCGACCACCAAACTAAACCTTCACACCTGTGTAAATGAATGCGGTTTGCAGTTACTACCGCTGTAACAGTTATCTGTTTGACAGGGAGATAGTTCCACAACAATGCCTACTTTACTGTTTTCCAACAGAATTGTTTTACATTGGGTTGCAACCCTTCGCGTCTCAAAACGACAGTTCGGTATGGGATTGAATCGAAACAAGCAAATTTTAAACATAAGTCTTAAAATCAGTTGTATGATCTGATTGTGTCTACTTTCAGAATGAATGTTGCACTCTATATGGCGGTGCTCCAGTGATGTCAGAGTATATGACCGACTTCAGGTAACTATGACTGTTGCTCTAGTTTACTCGGACAACTAATCTGGAAGCCTGATCGCTGTCACTTGTTGTTCCTTTACCGTTACGTTACGAATAGTCTGACGCATGACAAACAAGATCTCAATACGAAAATGGGGCGAACGACTAATTAAACGGGGTCAACAACTTGGTAGCTTAAACTTTACTGTGAAAATTCAACATCATTTATTTGCCGGGAGACCAATAATTTGGCAAAATCAAACGGACCACATACATCGTCTTGCTGATTACAATTTTTTTAAGTTGTTTGCCAACTGCTAGGATTGGGTAGATTACACAAGCAACCAATGACGGAAGGCTGGGAGTCTATTTCATTTGGCTGGTCTGTTTACTTATACAAGAACCAAATCACCTCGGTAAACAAACCACTTGTTTACTGGTCACAACCGATGTTCACTGAAATGAGGGACGGATAGATGAAGGTTTTGGTTGGTAAGGCAGAATCATGTGAGTTCGAACCTTATTCAAGCTATGCGTACGTTCTGTGGCTAACCGAAAAATAAATCAACCGTGAAATAGCTATTTCAGGTAAACAGCGAATCAATATTAAATGTTTCAATCTTAATTAGACTATCTTGGAAGAACGTATGCCTAGGAATTGAAAAGTAACCGTAAGCGCTCTTTCCATCTGTTAGCTATTTTGTCCCAGGTTTATCTTTTCTTCTTCAGGTCCCGCTGAAAACGAACGCAACATTTGGCTCACGTTGGACTATATAAGTTCACAATCACACCAGTCTGAACTGAATGTATACAGTGGAGATTTTCAGCACATTATTTTTAACAATTCAAAGTGGATTTTGCATAACCCAGTGGATTAGAACGTTCTGCAGGGATTAGAACAGGAACAAACTCCCTTTTCGAAATAGGTGTATGTATTGAGAACGTTTTGATAGCCTGACAAGTGGTATCCGCTTACAAAGGAGTCACATTCCATCGTAACCTCTGTATAAACTACAAGAACTCTGCTCAGCTTTTTTGGTGCGAAATATTTGTCTGGCTGCTTGTTCCAAGTGGAGCTGTTCAAGGTTAACCCTCTTTTCTGTATGTGGAATCTGGTTGCGTAGCTCATTCTCTGACAATAAGAAAAATACACCTTGAGTGGAACTGACTTGTGGTTTTTGAAATAGTCAGATCTATTCATCAGTATTTCAGAAATACGATGATCGGCAAAAGAAATTCATGACTCGGAAGTACTAACATCTCATTTGTAAAACATAATAGCCATCGGTCAAGCACTAATCATCATCATCATCACAGCCATGAACCTGAACAAAAGGTACTGTGGCTCGGGCCGCTGCTCGCCTCAATAGTGACGTTGAATATCCTAGAAGAAAACGTTACTAAGAACGTTGAAAATTATTAAGAGAAGACCGAGAGGAAGAACTAGAAATGGTGTGGATATAGGTACGCTATTGATTGCAACACACCGCCATCTCGAATAACGTCTCTCACCAGCGGTTTGAGTGATCATGAGGACCTCATCCAGGCAGACGACACTTACCCACTCTGCTCAATGGAGTAGTCAAGGTCTTCATATTTCGTGATCACGTTGTTGCTTGACCACCACGCGGTTTTACCCAACTGTTGGTAGCCTCAGCATATAATGTGCGGTGTTTCAAGCGATCAAATGAAATACGGAATACGTGACCTAACCCTCGCAAGCTGTGTACCATAATTAGTTAACCAATTGATCGCGCATCCTGAGCGTTCCGGAATACGCGGCGGTAAACGGCCACATTTCTCACGCGATCAGTCCACTGGGTTAATTGGCGAAGACAGCGATGGTCAAACACAGCAAGTTTGTTAATATCTTCCTTGTGAACAGGCCACGTTTCCGAACCATAAAGCAAAATGGAGCGCACACAGACATTATACACCCTTTCTTTCAGCAACAGCCGGACGTCTTTTCGACGCCAGAGACGACGCAGTTTGGCAAACACAACTCTTGCCTTTGTGGGCGTTATATAGCATGAATTGCTGTCACTTTATTTCTCTATCCCTAGACTGATATCTAGGGTAAAATTGGCTATCAGAAATTCCTTCAAGAATGAAAAATAAGAGAAAATACCACCCACCGCGTTGAGTAAACAAGTTAACCATACGTCGATTAGGCGTCGGTTTGTCGGTTGCAGTCTCATTTGAAGAGCTCTCTGACTCAGTCGCCCAACTGGGTTTTCCTTGCAGACAGTGTTCCAAAATCTCTTCGTAGTTCTCGATGTTGTCAGGTCTTGGTTTATCTGATGGCATGTCCGGAGTCGGTATGGAACTCGACGGACCAGACTGCGTTACTTGTGTCTACAGGTTATGAAAAAAGGAAATCAATATTAGCTGAAACACTGATTCAAATATGCTTGACCATGTTGATTATGCGCTACCAGATTTTGTTGCAAATATGAGGAATGTTGTTTAACGAAACTTTCATTTTCTGTGTTGGAGGATAGTTACATATAATTGGTAAGACTGACAAGGCGCTCAAAGACGCTTGATAGAGCACGTTCTTCTCAAAGAAGTCTGGTGCATATGTGCACCCAGTTGATGCCCCAAGACATACACAAGAAAACAGAAAAGAAATAAAGCAATGGTCAGAAGACTGAAGTCGAATGCTGATAATTGTTGGTCAAAGTCCACTAAAAGAACCAGATAACCAATCATCAAACATGCCATGTAACAATCTTTATAAAGACAAGTATTCTTGAAGTTTGTATTTCGCATCCAACATAATGAAGACATGGAACTTGTCCAGGTCAGTAAAAACATCTGAAGTAAATTAATTCTATATAGTATACAAGTTTGAAGAGTGCAAGATTAGAGTGCAATGATTACTTTGAAAACAAAATTTACAGAACCCGACATTGTTGGATTTGAAATGGGTCAGTTCCCCTCCGTAAAACCACTATGGCGTATTTGTCGAAGTTGACCTAGCTCTATTGCGTACTAACAACACTATGCATCAAAAGTTTTTATAAAGCATTCTGGGTCAGCATTCACATGTCATTCTGGGTATTTAAAACTTGATTCGTAATCGACATAAAACCTGATTTACGGTTTACTGTGCTGATCAGCAACACGAACATCAATAAGTACTGTTTAGTGTTATGAACCTGGAGAATATTATCCAGATCCCAATTTCGTTGAAAAAACCTTGTCTGGGTTTATTTTCATCAAGCCAGAGTTGCTGGAAGCGTTAGCAACCCAATGTCAACAAATAATCTCTAGGTCATGTGAGTAATGCTCGTCCAAATGTTAGTAGGCTGTGTCCAGTTGCACTGCATTGAACCGGCATGCACTAAAACTCCAAAGGAATGTGCGTTCCTTTTTCTCAGTGCATCAAGTTAGTAAAAGACCTGAATTTCATTTTCATTTCGTTGGGGTACCTGTTACTGGCTACGAACTCTGGAGTAATGTAAACATTCAAAACAATAGGGGTTCAGCATTATGTAAGAGGTTTTCGACTTAGGACGGTGTAATTACTTAAGATGCGAAGACCGTGTTTATTAGTGTTTTTGTCTCGCCCCAACCAGTTGATAGTTACTTACCTGTTTGACACTCGTATTGTCTACCTCATTGTGGTATCTTCCAACACAGTATGATGTTGTGAAACTACCACGACAGTTTGCGAAATAGAAACACTGTAATATTTGCACCGAGTCAAAATGTTACAGTTCACAAAGGCTCTGACCACCGATTTGTTAACACGGTAACCATGAAAGCATGCCTATTATTATGGTGTTCACAAACTCGTTTTAAGTACATTGTTTCATATTCAGCGATTAGCTACAATAGGACTGTAATGTCAGCCAAAAGGAAGAAGACATCCGAGCTCCTCCTCACCTGTACTACTAGATTACTGGAACTATTCCACATGGTTTTTGGTGACACATGAACGGCCTCATCTGATTCTTTAGTGTTATGGTCCACTACTCATACACTTACAAAAATACTAGTCTTATAAATCATGCATAGCTAGTTAGAAACGTCGTACGCAACTGTAATGTATCTCAGACAGCAGTATGCTTGTATTCGTAATACTCCAGCTTTTTAGTTAACCTCATTTCATCCTGTTATTTCGTTTGCTTTCCCTCGCAGATATTTTACATCATTGCTGAAATGAACTGTGGCTTCAATCAAGATGTAGTTATAGCAAACTCGGAACGGACACAAATAAACGAACAACTGAATGAAACTTTGGTGCCTTTATTTTGGCAGGTTCTGCTTTTTTATGAGTAATGTCAAGCCGGTTTCCTCAACGATGGTAATAGGCTAAGCGACTATTGATACGCTAATCAAGTAGCGTTCAGCATGTTATTTTGGTGCATCTTTTGATGCCTGTGAGTAGAAACTGCTCTTGAAGTGCAAAACCACAATGCTTATCGGTTGAATGGCCAAATTAATCACGTATGCTGCATCACCATCACGATGATGAACTCAACTAATGCGAATCTCATTGAATACTGGGAGCTGACAGCAAACCATAGTATACGTTTTAACATCATGAATGTCTGAAGTAGGATTAGAAAACACCGATTGCGTAGAGCTTGGAAGCTGTGGTGAACGGCATTTGTGTGTTAACAGACGCATTCGGTATTCACCTCTTACATTCGTACTTCATTACTTTCAAGTCTTCATTGGTGAGGGCGTATAACACCTGATTCTTTATAGCTTTAACCTTTGACAGGCCATCCCAAGGGTTAGAGCGCTTGAAACATACAGTTGGGTTGTCGTCGCAATGTACTGTCTGACATGGTTCTTACTTGTACTCACCTACTAAAATAACGTTTCGGTCAGCACACGTAATTCATTAATACACATGATATGTGGGGAGGGCATTGGGAGCATTGTACATGATGGGTTCAGGTTCAACTGCATGCAAAGCTGTCGCAATGGGATGAAGAGGAGTGACCCATTAGCGAACAATTACACAGTACGGCGAAAGGCATTCCGATTGAAATATTTACCTACGGAATACATTAGAGAAGTAAGCAGAGTGGTTCACAGACTACTTTTGGCTCGTGACGTACTGAAACTAAGTAGGTTAGGAAAGGTCGTTTGTTAGACTTCAAAGATACCGTTAGTTGGTTTGGCAATGGAATTCTACCGTAGCATTTTTAACCTTCTCTTGTAAATTTTGAGCCTTGCTTGTAGAACAAGTTTTACGCTGACGGTCGTGTGACTTCTATCATCGGTTCTACGATCGGATTTTTATCCTTAAGTTTCTTCATAAAAAGCAAATCATGCATATTGCTTACTTGTATTTCAGAAATGCTTAAAACATTATCGTGAATTGAAAGTTAGCGAAGTATTACATGATGAAACTTCATATTGGTTGCATAAATAATTGAAACATAGCAATGTATTAAAAATATGGAATACAAATATTACAGGAAATGTTTGAGGGGTCCGATAGTGCATTGCATAGAAAACTTGTCAACACTGGGCAACTGCGAAGGTCACTACTTACTTCTGTTGCCCGTAGGGTTTTCGCTTCACTTCTCAAGTACGCCATTTGGATAGGCTGGAGATACAGAGGACTCTTCTGTATTTCTTCCGAGGATGAACAGGTTTCGTCGAACATTCTAGTGTCCTTTTGCTGTAATAAAATAATAACACGTTGGTGCGCGCTTAAAATGTGACGTTTGATTTTAATTCCAAAGTGGAGGCAGTCCAACTTGTTACAGAAGTGGAGAAAACGTAAGGTGAATACTTAATATTTGTAAGCAAAACCACTGGTTTAGATTTGAACTGTGAGTATTTCCCACCCAAACACAACAAATGTAACATTCACAAAACAAGTAAAAGCTTAACGATTAATCACTTCTACTGTGACATCGCCTGCAACAAGCTTATCGAAGGTTTTATTAGCAATGTTCTAAACATCAAGCTGTACCTTTAGATGTTATTGTCTGCGTTATTGCTGGTCCTGCAAGTGACCCATGAAGTTGTGGAGTAATACATTTACATAAAAGTAAAAAGGTGTACTAGTAGAAAGAAAAACAAGGATAAAAGTTGAAGCTTTCTGGAATAGAAGAGTCTGCAATATTGCAGACACCGTTTCACCGTTGACAGAGCAAAATGCCACATCACAGAATGATTTAAATCGGAGGTGTGGATGAACACGAACTCCTCAATCAGGCAGACGGTATCTGTCAACCTTACTCATCGAAACGGTCAAGACTTTTTTAGCCTGTGACCTAGTCACTACCTGCCCGTCTTGCAATTTCTTCCAACCATCAACTGCCACACTGAACAATGCGCGGCAAGTGGGCATTCTGTCAACATTAGTAAATGATCCAACCAGTGTTTCACTACCTCGATTATTGGTCTCGGATGTGCACGTTCCCCAAAAACATGTCGACAGACTATCGAGTTACTTACAGAGTCATCTCGGTTGATGCTGGTTAACTGGCAGAGTCAACGTTGACCAAATATCTATAGTCCAGATGTAAATTTCGCAAGACTGAGCTTGGTATCTGATCCACAGAATGAAACTGAACGTGTTCATGCATTGTAAATCTTGAAGTGAATCAGCAAGTAGAGGTAGTTGTGCTGACCCACTGACAAAGGTCCACGACTGTAGCACATGCCTTTGCTATCCTCGTAAACACCTCGCCAAATATATCACAAGCTGACAAGACGACTTTATCGAGATAATGGTTCAAGATACATAGCCTGATTTTACAAACGTCTGCCGCTAAGGTTGTCAGGCCAGAGTGAACAAAATCCTTCTGACGATGATAAAGCATTATATGGATATTTGTGGTGCCTCCCTAAAGTGACTGACTCAGTCAGCAGAATTTGGTGTTACAGAGTTCATCTTGATTGGATACTTTTCAGATTCATTGCACTACAGGTGATTTGAGGGTATAACAAAACGAACAACAAAATCACATCGCAGTACTTATTAACGGCTTGCAAAAAAGCCGTTGAGGTATCCTCGAATAAAACGGAGCAATTCGGTACAAAAGTGAAACCGCTGATCATTTTAGCATCATTGGCCACGGATTAATGTATATGTTATTGTCCCCTTTGTGGACTGATCTTGGAAGATAATGGTTGGTCGGCTAACGTGCTGGAGACAAATCAGGACAGTGGCAGTCCATCATCATTTTCAGTCATTTTCGCACACCGGAGCAAACTGGCACTCCAGTTTGCCGATGCACCTATTGAACGACTGAGGCCACTATTGTGTGTGCGAAAGGAACCGTTCAACAAATGAGCACCAAATTTGCAACGTCGTGGACTTTTCATCTTTGGGCAGGACATTCTCCACGTGAGAGGATTTTATGCACATTATATCACTTTATTTCTACGGTACGTACTTGATAAGATGTAGGGAATTCCGTTCAAACAAGGACCGTGCAATATACCAGTATTAACTTATCATTTAAGGTTCATTTAGGAGGAGCTTGTTCCAGAAGATCACAAGGATCATGTACAAATAAATAAATTGGAGAATCACCCATAGTTTAAGCAACCCACGTCTAGCAGCTAATGGAACTGCGTTAAATTGTGACCTCTAAAGTGCAGTTTCCAGTTCAATCAAGCGATACTGTACATACTCTAATTCAACATGTTGCCTGATCTCTAGGATCTACGGCCTGGTTTGATTTAAAAGTTGATGGTTCATATATGAATTGTTAACATACCCACCATAGGAATTGATATGGCTTTTCATTGTCAGGTAATATCCACACGCAATCTAGTTTGCTATTGTGACCACAGACAGTGCATAACTGAGCAAACCGAGGTGGACCTTTTCGACATACGCTTATAGTATATTGTCCGACCTTACGACACTAGTATTATTTGTTTTATCACAAACGATGCTCACAAAATGGAACATTAATTACAGTTGTTCTTAGACACTTTGTATCCACGGTACATTTTTGGTTTTATTTTCCTTCACAGTACCATTTCTGGCTGTCAAAGTTGACTATAAAAAAAAGGATTTCCCAACTTTACCCTTTAGGAGATAAAGACATTGCAATCGTAAGAGACGTTAAAATATCGGTAATGTGCACACTGGATGCTAAACATTTTCACTATTTACTGCGTTCCTCACGGCTGCTGCAAATTAGTGAACATTCGAATATCTCACCAAATTATTATTTGTGACAGCCAGAAGATCATTTGTTTTTTTCTAATCAATACACTTATGAGATTCCAGATAATTGACTACAGTTACCTTCGAGCAAACAACAGATTTAAAAACTGAAATATATTTGCACCTTTTTAAGAAGTTATAAAAACCTAAATACAGTCTCATTACCAATGCAGAAGTTTAGTTTGATATTTCTGAAACCACCCTGAGCTTTTCCGTTGTTTTGCAGTTTGGTTAAACATACATGCAATGTACTATCAACTCCAACGGCGCTTGCCTCAATTGACTGTACTGCTCAATCTGGAATGTTCTTTTATAGTTGGTCGCTGAAACACCATTGTACAACACTATACAGATTATTCATACTGATGGATCGTAGTCAGGAATGAAAGTGTCACGAGTATTTGATTCACAGCATCCAATGTTACTGCAGAATAGGCCGAATTTGTTTGCAAAGATACTAATCACCTTTTATCTTCTTCGAATGTTGTTCCACAATGAGCTTTTTACGAGGTGTACTCAGACGATCCACTACAGTTTTAGGTGTGATCATTCGATAACTCGTCCTGGTTTATCAGTCTATCACATTGTTTACGTAGAGAGTCACTGACCTAGTAAATGATAGCTTCAGTTAATGCTGTTTGGTGTTGGGATCCATGTGGATATTTTTTTGTCTGGTAAGTTGACACAATTGCAAAGTTTTATCGAGGGATATCTGTTTAAAAGTTTACATTGTGAAACAAAATATTTTCAGTTTCTCATTTAGAACCCATGACCCCCTGCCATGTCCAGACGCCTCAACTATGAAGTCATTGTTAAATCCGAAAATAACGTTACCATGTCATAGTTACACAGTATACATACTGTTTTACAGCGATGCGCAGCATATCAGTATGCTGCGATGTCAGACACTGTGTGTCTTGTCCCAGTTCAACAGTCAACTTAATAAACACAAATGCATGAACCAGTTATGCTGACTGATGTGCCAACTGATCAACTACTTTGACGATGCCCACACATACACCTGTTTTAGTGAAGATAGCTGAGTCAATAATTACTGCACAAAAATGTCATACCAGCAAGCAGACACACAGAGCTTAACCACTGAGATCTAATAAAATAACCCGATGACACCACCCGCGTTTGATATGTATATAAGTTTCGCCATCCACGCTAAATTATCCGATTTGAGTGCTTAGTTTTGACTCATACCTTACCTAGGTTGTCTTCAGAAAATCAGGAGACATCTTGATTCCATCGACCAGTTTTGCTATGGTTTAAGCTTGTTTCCAGTAGCCAGCTTGGGCCGCGTTTAAATTTAACAGGAGTGCTAGAAAATACCTTTCTGAAAATTTATTACTCAACCAAAGAAAGTAAGTAAAACGAAATATCTTCGTCATTATCGCCTCGTTGTATTCAGGTTGTTTAGGCCACGTTGCAAAAATGCGTAAATCAACAGACATCAAAAATTTGTGCTGCTGTTTTTCTCTACGACGTTGGCTCCAAAATAGCACCTGATGGAGCAGACTGCGATTGAAGTTCGAGAAATCCCGCAAATTATTCCAGGGTCACGAAGCCAGAAAGTTTTCATCCCACCTGGATCTGTTCTACCTTCTAGCTTGTCCTGTAGACGGTATGGTCTTTATAACCACAAGCGGTGTGATGGGCTCAAAGTGTTAAAAAGAGGACAACTGTCTGACTAATTCACAAGAAAAGATAAAGACAGCTTCTACTAAGAAAAGCTAGAATTCGGTGTGTTTTAATAATATCAGTCGCACGCGATTTAGTGGCAGTTTTCAAGCAAATCGTCTGTCGCAAATAACAAAAGAGTTAGACTTCAGTTGGCTCCAGTGTCGTAATAAAACGTTTATCCATAAAAATATTAATTTGGGCATATTGAAGACATAGCTTTATTGCTTTTGCTGCCAAACAACTTCTTAATCTTTTTGCCTTGTGGCCATTCAACAAATGAAACAAAACGACGTCTGATGAACAGTCGCAAACGCGAGCGTATTTGCTTGGCATTCATTTTTCACTGGTTACTAGTGTAAATGATTTGGACAATTCTGACACAGTATGTCCCAGGGGACCCGCACAATATATATCACCAAGTGAGAAATCCATCGTAAAGCTGCTTTGAAATATTTTGTTGAGCTTACTAATTCACAGTTGAAGGGCCCGCTCCCAGAAAGTTCACTGCTGGAAACCATGAGAAATTAATATGACACACAGTAATTTCCATCAGTTTGTTAGTACACGGTGACATAGCGAGAGCTTAACAAAAAGGTTTTCAACACCATGGAGAGGACGAAGTTTAAGTTACTGGAAAACAAAAATGCTTCGCTTAAAGATGTCTGCTAAAGGTACACCTTTCTGACCTATTCCGGCCGTCTATTTTTCTGTAAGATACTTTTGTATTCTTTTGAACACATTTGTGTCATGAATAATTAACGATGTTTTGACCAAAGTCAAAAGGCCACTTAAAAATGATTAGCCTCTAAACTACTGGTCTCTTCCACATCACTCAATCAGTCAATTTATCAATACATGTCAGCTCCCATAATTGACATACTGCGCAAGCATTTCGCTCAAGTTTGTTGCCGAGGCGTTTTCAGATGTTCGCTAGAGTTTCCAGAGCGTCAGTCAGGTTGAAGTAAAATTTCCCAAGAATTTTTTTAAATGGGTCCATCGTGGTCATGACTACATAAGTTTGACACGAGTTGTTTCACACGATGAACCCTTTTTAATTTCCTGCAATTCTGTTGCGCGCAGACACAAATGAACATGACGCACAATAGAATCAAAGTATGTTTTTACGGACGGAAGATTGTGGACGGAACGACTGCTTGAAAGAAACAAAAATGTACAATCTTAGTGCCCACTGATTAGCTTGTCGTAAAAGGGGTGTTATTTTGATGGTCAGTCAATTCGATAAAATATTTCGTTACCAATTTCCATGTCTCCGTTGATTTATTAATGCAATGGTTCATCTCTACAGTTATTCGGGGTTAGATTTCCACGATTCTGTATATAATTTAATGATACGTCAATGGTTTAATGAATACTGTTCGATGAAACTCACGAACAACTCCTTAATCGACTGGGAACGGGCATTCTTATCAACTGAAATGCCCGGTTGTTCGAACTCATTGAAACCTTCTGGGGTAGATGGGTCCCGCTCAAACGAATTTTCCATGTATTCAACACCAAGGGAGGACTGCAAATATAATAACGGCGGTGGCATTTTCCACTGACTTTCATATAGCCAAAACAAGCTCATATCTGAAATACAAGTACTTCGATTGCATATTAAAAACGGTCATAACTACTACGTCATTCTCAAATGACTCCTTGAGTTCACTGATGATTAGTTATTGGTGGAATTTAGCTGAACAGTCTTAGATAATTCCAGGCAACTCACAGCTTCAATATAATATACTCGTGATAGACAAATAACGGCCTTTAATGACAGTATGGCAAAGTATTGGCAACTTAATGTTGGCTGTTTGGTATATAGATGTGTCCGGTTTTAATGGCTAAGTCGTCTGTTCTTCACTTCTGTCTTCGGTAGTTAAGCCTCATCTAGAAATGTTTATGTAACGTCTTCCATGGTGGTAATGATGATAAATATGTTTTTCTTTAAGTCCTTGAAGAAATCAGGATTTTGATCGTGTGTTTTGGCAAATTTCACATACTGTATATTGCAAAAGTGTCAGCCATAGTCCCAATACCCCAAATTATACATATCTTCGAAATTCTTATCCGGTCTGTTAACATACATAAACAGGATGTCCTCTGCTGATTCGCATCGCGTGAATCACAATAATCCACTAAGTACCACGTAGTCGGCCGTTCCCATAACGCTGACTCAAACGGTCGGTTGCCAGAATTGTCTTCCAACCTTGAGAAAACCTTCGCCGAAGGTAATCGAAATGGCTGGACCTCATACGGCACAAACGACAAAAATTATGCATTTACAGTGCGAACGTGAAATGGCTAAATAAGTTAATTTTCCAGCTGAAAGTGTTCAGAATACAGCAACTAAAATCGTTCTCTCAAAATCGTCGTCAGTCAACGAAAAACGAGCTTAGTAATATAGTTTTATGTAGATGAAAGTGAGAACCTGTCAAACAATATCAAGCAGCAAAGCTTTGATAATTACGCAATGACAGTTATAAATAAAAGAAAAACATATATATGTTGTGTGTGCAGCTGTAGTGCAGAATTCATCTCACTTTTCAGAGCACGTAACTCGAAGCAAAATAAGCTCTAGGATCTAGTTTCTACAGCCAAATTAGCCATAGTTCAACAACTTTGATGGTCTAAACAGCGTTAAACATAGCACACCACATTTTCGAAAATCCAGCAGTTAATCTCGAAAGCCCGCGCTGCTTTTTGTACAATCGACGGGAAATGTTCGTCATCATTCTGAACCAACTGAGGCCAAACCAGCCGTCACAACAATATCACTCTAATTGTTTTACCTATCTTTTCTTGTCAACAGTAACGGAGAAACGCTCTTGATTGGACGAATAAGGGAGTAATCACTGAGTCACACGCATACATCAGTTAAGTTTACTGTGCTTCGTTCAACATCCCACGAGACCTCACCGCCGAAAAAGGATCCACTGTCAAAACCCGTCATATAAAACGATATTCATGAAGTTACCCTCAAATTCAAGTTGCAGATTGTAGGCCGTACGGAGACAGCACTACATACTCCAACTTCCCAGCAAGTGCCGAAAGGGCTTCTGAACATCAAAGGTGGAATGGTTGAGGATGCAATAACAAATCACTTGTTTGACTATGATAAAACAATAGATCCCTTGAAACCTTTTCGCATTGTCCGTCAGACTGCAGACGAAAGTGCTTTCCGAGGCGCAATTTATAAACCTTAAAAACCACCTCCGTGTGTTTAGAGGCAGATGGTAGCAAACATAAGACGACCTTGGTAATCTTTTGTACAAGGGACGGGTACTAGTGAATTTTTTGGAACCATTGACTATCCAGTGTTGACCTCTCGCCAGCTTTTTTCACAATTTCCTGTTGTACTTTTAAATATATTACAATTAGTTTGCCAGGATGAATTCAATAGAAATTGATTGACAGTATCCCAATCACTTTACTTGTTAGTCGATTAATGTACTCACGTAATTTGCACTAATTTTCAGCATACCTCCTATATGTTATTCTGTATATTCCATCTATATATCTATATATATCCTATATCGTTAATCTCGATTTTTATACACTGGGATTAAAATTTGGATAGCCGGACATGGTGTACGCTCCAGTTAAGACGAGTTATGACTGCCAGTTAGGCAGGCACTACTATTTGTTAGTACACACCCATTTGTTTATCAAAATGACTAGAAGTTTATGTGACCAAGTGATGAGAACGATCTAAATCTCGCATAAGCGTGCAATTTACGCAGTTATTCTAACTTCATCGGACTTAGTGACCTTTCTTAACCCACCGACTGACTATCCAACCTATCCCCTATCTGTTCGATATAAAACAACCGTTTCATGTTATTGTAAATTTGGTACCGACGAGTCAATACGAAATGCTTGCATCTACCAGTTTTCGTTTTCTGACTGTTTTGTTTAAACTTCTGAAGGGAATGAACTGTTTTAAATTTATTGGAATTGTCTAGTATATGTCACTGATTAGGTTATTAGGAATCGTCGGTTTAACAAATTACTTGGAGTCTACTTCAGTTTGACTATTTATTCAGCGTAACACGCGCAAAACTACTCAACATAATGAAAATAATGAGAAACATGGAGACCGCATACTGCTCCCTATCCAGTGACAACCGTAGTTGTATTCTGACACAAAGTGTACACAACGGCGATACAGTTAACAAAATGTTGTTACCTGGTAGGAGATAAAGGTTTATTTAGCCACCAACTGACTTTTTCAGATTATCTACCTTGCCTATGGATACAAAATCATAAAGCTGGAATGCATACACTAAAACTTCTGGTCCTATTTTATCATCGGCAAATGAACAGAACTGCTCACACATTAGCAAATACAACACACACCAATGTTCATTCAAAAAAATAACTTAAATATGAACTTTAAAATGTTTAAAACACATCCAGTAGACTTACACAGGTTGTGATGAAATAAACCACAAACCGGAAATTCCATTTAACTAAGAAAGTTGGTTAAAGAATAAACTTCACCGAAGATGGAAGCTATGCAAGAATGAAGTGAAAGCTCGTGAGAAAAAATCATACTAATTTTCTCAGGAAGACATCACTATGGCGTGAAGTACTGAAGCAAACTGTGGTAATCTGTGGTCTGCAGTCTATAGCTCAACTTGTGGAATACATTGAATTTAATTACGTTTCAGACAAACGGTTTCAAGCTGGTCCATAATTTTGATACACAGTGCTGACTTTAACAAAAGTCCTTTGAGTACTATAACTAAATTGGACTGAAAAACAAGTATTGAATATATTTTGATATAGTTTTAGGATACTAACATTTATTGGTATCAAAACAATAGCATTTTCATTCCCAAGTAGACTTGTGAGCGAAAAAGCACATTTTCACTTGGTGCTGTTAATTTCATGCATTAAAAAATAACCAATGTTCTGCATATATTAAGACCGCGCCGATTATTATGTAATGTCGTCGTCAACTCACATCACCTCGTTGGAAAATACATGTTGTTGGCACGTATTCGTTGCTCACTTTACCGCCCAAATTCTCCAAGGAATCCAGATTTGTCAGTGTCACCTCGTTTAACTCGATTATTTCGTTTACCTAGTGCAAATTCCAGTGAATTGAGTGTTAACGTTCAATGTAATTTATGACAGGTTATATGAAATTCAAAAAAATTGCGTGGCCACCCCCTCTGTTGGTAACATTATCTTTACTATCAGACAGATGACCACAGTCTTCTTAACAAACGAACAAATACTATTAGAAAACTCCGAACTGAATTTTATTCGCACAGTGAACAGTATCTCGTCTGCCATTCAATTGGACTCTTTATTCTGAACTCAATGGAGTTCGCAGATCAGTGTTCGTGTTATGGGCATTAACTGGAATTGTGTAAAAAAGTAACCTGCCTCAAGCTACTAGCTGGCATCCGCCAAACATCGAACTGTAAACATATACCACTGATGCCACCACACATTGTTTAAACAGGTTTCATATAACTGAATTATGCACAAAAGAACCAAAAATGACTACGACAAAATTATATTCCAGCTGTAAGTTCTTACGATACTGTGAACCTGATGTTGTGAGTCTGAGCTGAGGCGGGCCTTCTGTTTTCCGGAATCATTACGGCATCGCAGTGTCTCAGGCTCATCATCATGTCAAACAGTTTCAGCACGGACGAAACGAAAGAGCACAAACCACACGAGTATCAGCTCACACTGTGCAACTCTGTATCGTCTGATGAGTTTACGAACATTTTTTTCTCTTTTCTGTGCTTCACCAATAGAATTTTACGAAGCGTTTGTCAGACGGTTCTAGTGGTGATACCCGGAGAAAGCATCGGCTATCTAACTCGGATCTGACATGAGCAAGATACGATTTTTGTTCCCGATCAGCTACCTGTTTGCGTACATACTTTGCTTATCTGCTTTGGTCGCCCAGTCGATCATTGCTTAACATCACTCATTCTTAGGTCAATCGGTTATCACACCACTCCTTCGTTTCTGCTACCCCCTTTTGCCACCCCTCTATAATTGGACACCATAACCACGTGAGCGCACGCCGCTAGAAAAAGTGTCAACACAATCTACATAGGTTTCCATTATAAGCGGTCGTACAATGGTTAAATGACGACTTAGCTGCTACACACAAAGCCGCGTCAGTCGGTCATGACATGTTAATTTATTCAGCAATCACGGATGGACTATACTGTTAGTAAGTGTTCTTGTAGTAAGCTCTCGTAGTCGAAATGAATGACGGTGTGAACGAGAAAGACTAACTCATTTATCCCATTTTGAGAGATAGTAGGTCATGCAAAGAAAGCATCAGTACCGCTGTGAACCCTGAGAATGTTTTGATATCTTTACGTCACTCAGTTTTGATCTTAGCTAACTCTTCACGGGAAAATCGTGACTCAACAGTCATCCTTCCATATTCCAAACGGTAGACAAGAATGTGGACCCTGATTACCAGAATGTCAATCCGGATGGAAGCGTGCTCAGTGGGGTGAATTGATAACGGACTGAACTAGCGCTATCTAGCACCAGTCAGGTGCTGGATCGGTACGAGAGAAGTAGACAGTAACAACAACAACGAAGTGCCTTATTTACTTCGGACGAGGGTTTATTCAACCGGCTCACATACAAAGCTCAGTGGATTGCGACTAAGAACCGTGGCTTTTTCAAATCACACCTGAGCGGGACAGTCACTGCCAACAGCCCCTGCTTAATTTTTCTTCCCATAAGTGTACCAAAATACAGAACTTAGAAGAGAACGAATTAATAATATCTGCCACCATAATAAGTGGAGTGGTCAACGCAGCATCGTGTGGGATTTCGCTCGAATCTCTATTTACAACGTTAACTGATTTCATGGTTAAACTGTTTCAAGCATAGTGGTCAACTTACATAACTCATTAACACTGGCGTCGTGACCGAAAAAGACGCCTAACATGCAAAGTCCTTTGTTGTAAGAGATCCCGTACAGCTTACGTGAAAACGTAGGACAACGAAAGCGTGCACTCATTGGCATGGTTTATGTGTATCCACACACAGGGAACAGCAGTGCTTTGTCATTCGCCTTAGTGACACGTCGCCGTAATGCGTACCCACTGCTCCAGCAGTCGTTTTTGGTTCCTTGTATTTCTGGCTTTGAGAAGTGCCCCTTAGTTGTGGAATGTACGCCATAATCTACTCACAAACGAAGCTGCCTGCCTTACAACATTAGAATTGGAAACGCAATGTGCCCGTTTTGCAGGATATCTCATATCAATGAACCCGACACTTCGCGTTATTTCTGCGCAAATGTTTTAATAGTTCTCATTAGTAATTGAGGCAAAGCGTTCTAAACTTGGATGTTCGTTAGAACTGACGCAATGCTAATAAACTGCAACGGGTTTCTAACGCTGTCAGAAGGAACAGTACCGAGATTAAACTGTCAGGACAATCAAGAATGTGTAAATTTACAAATTTCATTAAATGCATAGTTTAAATGTGGTGCTTATAGTTGAAGGGATTTGGTCTAGAATGTTATCTGGTTGGTAAAGTTAAAGTTTCAGATGTAACTTGTATTCAACCTGCAACTACCCAAAGCATCAAATAATCATCTACTCTTACAACTTAAGTGAGTTCATAAAGTGTGGTTGGTGACTTCAAGCAGGCCATAAGGTTTTAATTGTTCGTTTAGTATATGGAAATAATGGATATTGTAGTGTCCTTCTGAGTACTTGGTTGTGAGGTTGACAGAAATTATAAGTGGCATAATTCGGTTGTCTACTATGAAGATAGTGTACTAGTGATAAAATCACAATACCGATAGACTTGTACTTGCGAGCGTGGTTCCACTTTAGGGTTCTTCTGGTAACCAGACGTAAACAGATCGGAATGTCTTTCTGAAGCTGAAATCTGGCATTATACACATGTTTTATGCAAATTACTGCAGTCTTTTTGAAAACTGTTCCTAATACAGTGAACTAATGTAGACTGTTTGAAAGGGATACTGTTATCTCATGACCATCGCTTGTAACTTACTAAAGCGATTGCACTGTCATCCCATACTAATTTAATATCACGTGTTAAAGTAAGCACAATATATGCATTCCAGACAAAAAAATAAAACGTCGTTGCATTGCATCATCTAGAACTTGCTTCATTGCAGCAGTATTACTGGAGCAGAATTCACGACGCAAGCCGTAATTGAGTTAAAGTAAATGTGGACACCCAATTCGCATGTATATATAGCTTAGCACAATTGAAGCCGCTGACGCACATTTCACAGTAAACACCATCATCATCAACATCCTCATCACAGACAGCAATTCATCAGTGGTTCGTGCTGATGCTCAATTGCCACACAGCCATGAAGAAGAAAAAGCAAACCCTGTATAGGAAGAGAGACGTATATGATTGACGGCCATTGGTTTAGGCCGTGTATGTTGAAGTTTCGGTTTTCAAAACGTATGTAAACGATTTACGAAGCAATTAGAATATTTTCAACTAACAGCTTTGCGATCAGTGTGTAATCAGTTTGGGCTTGATGCTACAAAACTTATGTACTCTACTTTCCTGGAAGAAACTTAGCTCATTTTGACTTTCAAAACGTATTTCACGCAGGTTTTGTCAAGTATAGATTTTAAAGGGATTATCCGTGGCGAAAGTGCCATATCGATTAAAAGTTTTGCCTTTTAGAGATAAGGTCTTGGAGGGACACTGTTGTGCACAAAACATTGAGGCATAAAATATTACATTGGGTGACATAAATACCATCGACTTAACTATATTTTCGTTCAAAACACATGATAAGTGGAAATTTATTAACACTTTAGGGTAAGTAAATGCAAACGAAGTTTTAAAAGTTGTGGTTTTAGCTGACACAAATTTGCCTGTGCTTACATTTAAAGCAGTTACCTTCTCTGATGTGGCAGGAGTCAATCTCAGGCTTTCACTCCTTTCTGAACCATCTCTTGTACCGTTATATCTGCGGGACCCTTCGAAGTTTCCTCTCCGCACGAAACCAAATGGGTTGCTGAACCGCTGGGAAACAAGATTTGGGGTTTGAGTGTTTTAGTTAACATCAGTCGACACAGACCCAAGTTCATCAAGATTATTTTTAGCTGCCTGCTCAGGTTAATATAAATAGCAAGTCACATTTAGATGTCTATCTTAGTGTTACTTGATTAAGCTAGCTTATTTTAAATAAGGAGATGACCGGTTGAAAAATTCCCAATAACCAACCCAGTTGAGAGATTTTATTGTGTTGCGTATTGTACTGACAGTGTTGCCCGGCTTAGTTCCACAGCGTGTACAAGCAAAGCAACCAGTCTGGAGAACAACTTGACACAAATAGTCAACCTAAAAATTGCTCCATTGTCCTTGGATCCTTTTAATGAAAAATAATTTGGTAAGCTATTCTTAGTCAATCGTAATACGTTTTCATACTCTAAACTGTAGTAGGCTATTTGTGCAAAAATAGGCAAGGACTTACTACACTTAAACGTGAACTAACCTTTGTGACGTTCTCGGGATAATTTTCTCATCAAGTATCGGGAATATAAGTGGAAAAAACTGTCCAAATCTTCTCACAGAATTAATGCTTATGGATGCATCAGGCATTATCCTATAAGCCAAACAAATTCACAGTCAGTTTACTCAGGATCTGATTCAAAGATATCTTCTGTTCCATTGCCGCAAGAAGTCACTTCAGATTAAAATGTTCAGAAAACCTTCTTAGGGTTTACTGCAAATGTTCTAATCATAGTCGAACCAAAATTTTGGAATACAGTTCCTCTTATCTGTTTGTTCAAAACGAGGAAGGGATTTCGTGAGATGTTAACAGTTATCGCAGCTTTCGCATTTCCATAGACTTTCCAGTCAGAACTTTTCGAACGTAGACAGCATCAGACTCGAGTTTCGCTCTCATTAGAGCTCGTCAGTAGTGCATATCATCGCCACTGCCGGGACTTGAACCACGGTCATGCTGTTCACGAGGCAACCGTGTTTACCACTGCGCCATTGACCTCACATTAGGCACGACCGAATTATCATATGTGAACACTCAACCACTTTCGTTTGTGAATAATGATCAGGTTGCCCGATCGCCTCGAGAGGAGACACAGTTACTGTCCGTTAACTCCAATCGATGACCCCTCGACTAGGACTTCTCTCCAAGTTGAAATCACGGAAATCATTGACTTGTTGAGCGGTATTTGATTAATGATGAGTAGTATGGGATTTGGATTTTCATATAGATTGAACATCACCCACAACTGATCGCAGCTGTCGCATTCCCATAGACTTTCTAGTCGGCCCATTTCGAAAAAAAGCAGTAGACTCGAGTTTCGCTCTCATTAGGGCTCGTCAGTCGTGCATATCCTCGCCACTGCCGGGATTATAACTCCGGTCACTTTGTCCGTGAGGCAACCGTGTTTACCACCAAGCCACTGACCTCACATTAGGTGAAAGCTGCGACCAGTTGTGGATGATGTTCAAATTGTAGTTAACCGAACACCCGACTACTCATCAGTAATCTAAAATATCCCCTAACAGGAATAATGAGATCGCAGATTTCGACCTCGAAAATCCTAATCGCGGGGTCATCGATCCGAGTTAACAGACAATAACTGTCTCCTCTCGAGGCAATCGAGCAACTTGTTCATTACTCACAAACGAAAGTGGTTGAGTGTTCACACATGATAATCCGGTCGTGCCTAATATGAGGTCAATGGCGTAGTGGTAAACACGGTTGCCTCATGAACAATGAGGCCGTTGTTCCAATTCTGGCAGTGACGAGGATATGTACTAATGACGAGCTCTAATGAGAGCGAAACTCGAGTCTAGTGCTTCTTTTCGAAAAGGGCCTACTGGAAAGTCTATGGGAAAGTGACAGCTGTGATCGATCGTGGATGACGTTCAACTTGAAATTAACCACATCCCCGTTTACTCATCGATAACAACCATGTTTTTACTGATAACAGCTATAAATGTAAAACAAGCGAATTGAACCTTCTAACTAGGATAATCTTAACTTCCGTTTATTAATGAGGAAATTAGTCCCGCGGTAGATGTGCGTGGCCCCAAAATCTTTGCGCAAATAGCTGACTGATGTTGTCATATATGTTACTTCATTGTTTTTCAGCAGTATCGTGTTACGATTACGCGGAATCGTGTTGACTGTGGTCAAGCAGGTCAACTAGTTCACATGTTGGGTGCACATGTTTTGATCGACGAAGCCAGACTCTTCGAGTTTCCTCCAGTCAGTAAGTATTTTTCGATACTGTAGCTAAAACCACTTAGAAGTATTTACTAAGTTGATGCAAATACAAATTCATGCTGACTAGGAGAACGTTTCTGCAACGGTCGCTGAAATGATACAATACGTGAGAGACATAGTGATGAGTTGTGTTCATCAGTGCAACGGAGGTCCAACCCATAATGCTTAACAGGGTGTGTGATCAGTCAGTTGAACAAGTGTTGTAACGACGAAATAAGTTGGTTTCTCAGGTTATTGACTAACTGCTTACTCTTGAATTGCATTTGCAGTACTACAATTTTTTTTATACGTTGGAATACCCCGACCTTGTACTTTCTAGTTTATGTGGAAACTCACAAATTCCTCCAGAGAACTATCACCTGCCACGTTTAACAGTTATGTCGTATTTCTCCAGTAGATTTGTTTTACAGATGTTTCTGATTCTACGAAATAAAGTTTTCTTTATTTGGGCGTTAAACGTACGCCTTCGTGCCACACACAGTTACAATAAACAAGCCGGTGAAGTCTTCTATTTTACTTTTTAATAACAAAAATTGTCCAAAGATGTCGGCAGTTGTTTTCTGCCCCATTAAAAACATTTCGGTTTAAGTGTTCGAAATTCAACACACGACAGAATGGAGTGAGACAGCATTCCTGCATCGACTTTTCAGTGTCACCTACATACCTTTTTAAAAAGACAAGCAATTAGTTCACATAAATTTCTTACAAGCATTTCCCATAAAGTGTTTGTATTGGGGGATTATGCAGGACTATCCACAGGTGAATCGTTTTTTTTGTCTAGTATTTTACTTGTTGTTATTATCTGAAGTTTCTGGTTTCACGGTGTTAGTTGCACATAATAAATCAAAGTGCGGACGGCTCCAGACGTAAATCATCTTTCTGTTCTGAAGGTACGAAAAATAGACGCAAAATATCTTAAGGCCACTGCTCAGATAGTCCACACATGATGTATTCCATACTTTTTGTCTGACAGTTTTTTGTATCGTCTAGCCATGATTTTGATTGGTTATTTTCTCACTGCAAAGTGCGTATCACATCATTCTTGTCTCGAGGTAGTTTTATTTTAGCCGTACACCTTGGTATTTTGCTTATTTGTGGAGCCATTAGTATTCGGAAGTTATTAAATGTAGTTGAGATCGAACCTGCACACAAGCCACTTCAAGAAACAATATCTGTTTTGTTATGACAAATGTACTGTGGCAACGTCGTGTTGAAAGAGAGTAGCCTCAGATGTTCGTTTTTAAATTAATGGCAACAGAAGTCCTTTCAATGCGTTATTCTAGGTCCATGAGTTTAAGGTTTTATCCAGAATTGCAAGCTTATGCAAACCGTTTGCAAATTATTCAATCCCTGAAGTGGTTTTTGTATCGTGTTCCATCTATTTTTTGGTGAGGCCAGCTATATCACTGTGCAAACGGTTTACCAATAATATTTTTCCTTGTCACAAAAAGTCACAGCTTCCAGCTGTTCACTGCAAGAAATATGAGGTGTAGTCACTGCATTTCATTCTGACTGATAGACAGCCTATCCCCCCGTTTTCGATAGGTCAGTGAAAGTTTTTACAGAAATGAATATCTGCTGCGCGGGCTTCTGTTACTTTACAAATTACCGAGACACCACTGTTGTTGTCTTTTTACTTGGGATGACTCTACTTAATAAGCAGTATACAGAAGTTTTAATCCCATCTTTCGTATACCCACTTACAGTTCACTCAAATGCACTTGATCAAATATTACAATCTTCCATAATTCTCACTGTGGTTTAGTCGTGACAGGATGAGAAATGTGAAGCTAACTGATTATCTGGGTGACACAAAGTTATTCTTAAGGGGCGACAGTTTATTGATAGTTAACCTCATTAAACGACCCAGCCTTACCATTTAAGGGGGCACTACTGAAGTTATTACTACGATTTACGTGCAGCGAAAACACTCGACTGTCTTAGAATGTTACTATGGTTTTGATGGGCTCAATTATGTGTGGGACTAAAATTAAATATTTCCATCGGAAATAATTCCGAAAGATAGCCTATAAAACGTATCGCACTTAACCGCGTATTAACGAAGATATTTGAAGGTAATCTTTCCGTACGTTTCTGTCGTGAGGTGTATTCTACTCCAACTAAGGCTATTGAGGCGCATGCTTTTAGACACAGCAATTGCTACTCCTTAGTTAATACCAAATTTGCAATTGGTTAGATTACATCTCATTGAGTTGAAATCAAGTTAAACGGGGATGAACGGATAAATAATGTCAGCGATGGCGTTGTTATTCATGAATGAGAAATGCAGGTCAAATATTAACAGTTGGCGGTATATCCTCACTTACAGTTGTCAATACCATGTGTACAAAAGTTTGATAATACACAAGTGTGTAAACGCATGATCATCACGCATAAACCTGGACAGGAAGAAGAACTAAATGGACAACAATAATCTGTTGTGAGCCTACAACCAGGTTTGCTTGAAAGCTGTCTGCAGTATGCGAAGAGGCTAGATGAAGATCTTTTACTTGCCCACGCAAGGTTTTAAATTTAACATCAGTCTGTGGTTTGTTCACTTTTTCGCTGGCAAATTGGAATTTGGATCCAACAAAATTGCACTCAGTTTGGCCCTGGCAAACTGGGCAAACAATAAATTATGAATGTGTTTCGAACTATCAGTGGTAGAAGCTGACATTTGTTCAAGAGGTAGTAAAGTTTGCAAGTTCTGCAGTGTCTTCAGTTTGATTCATCGAAGTTTAGTTCTAACAAGATCATCAAACTTGATTCACTATAAGAAAAGGCAAACGCTTAAGCAACCTGGAAATAGTTGCGGGGTCTCAGTGAACTTATTCAATCCTTCAATGTGAGAAATAGTAATCTTCACAAGGTTCATACTGTTTGCCGGATATATTGTGAAAAAGCAAATTAGAAAAATCCATGGAAAACTGGCTTGATAGCACGGTTTTTGGGCGTTTAGAGACTATCAGAAGTTATGCTAAACTTACCGGTTTGCTAAAGATTCCAGTGTAAAACTTGAAATAAAAATGTAGCATTTTGTTTGAACAAGGACGTATTAGGCTACTGTTATTCTTCTCAAAACGTGTTGGCGTTGCAACTCACTTTCACTTTGGTCAAGATGCACTCGTAAGTGTAAGGATTCATTGTTTTAAAGGAACTCGTCGATGATGTTCTGCTCGGTGTGATTGAATTGATAGTTGCGTACATCGTCTCCGGTAACAGACTCAGATGACTTTGAAAATCTAGCTGAAACGTAAGCAAAAGTAACGGAAAGTCTTCTGAAAATTGTAAAGTTTATTAAAACGCTGACAGTAGACTGTATAAACTTCTTTGTTCACCGCTTTGTCAGTTCTAACACTAATAAGGATGTACTGAACTGCAACGCCTGAAAACAACAGCGGTACAGCATAAAATAATGTGTTTTCCTGACTCAGTTCATCTATGTAGATCATTAGATTGCATATTCCTGCACCACTGTCTGCGTATACTTAGGAAACAGCAACAGCCGGTGTAGCTTTAGAGAGTCTATTGACCAGTCATCGTCTTTTACCTTCCACTGATTCATCAATCATCTATGTATGATTTGGTTTATTTGTCATATTCACTAGCGAAACACATCGCGGAGTTAAATAACTTAGTCGGTTCATGTACACCGTTTGCCCTGGTGTTATACACGTTTAAACAGTATATACTGAAGTGCACTGGAACTTTACTAAAATCGGCTTCCTTAAACAAGAAAGCCAATTTTGTATTCGGATTGTTTACTACATCTGCTGTGGGAGTTGTATTCCAATAGCATCCGATACTGTTCAACTAGTTGAAAAGTCCTAGCCTCAATAAAACATTCCAAAATGTCGTCTGCATTTCGCTCTTAGCAGAAAGGTAGAATGAACGGTTACAGAGATGATCATAATAGTCGACTTTGAAAAGTTTAGTTACTGCTAGTCAACCGTTATCCCTTGGAATTTTTCTTATTAGTCTTATTACCGTTTTTGATTTAGTTGACCTATCTTCAGGAAAGCGCTGAATTCCTTGTTATTCATCCTTTTCAAACTGTCCACCACGAAATCGGTAATGGATAAACAATTGCAGCCCCTATCATATGAAAAACTTTTCAAGTATTCACAGAGTTATGGCTGTTCAAGTGGAGTTGGCGAGATTGGTTTCATTGTCGTGTACCTGATGCTGATATATGGCTGCGTCCCACTTTCACTGTGTTCTTTTCCGTTTATTATGGGCAAAAATAAATAGTGGTTTCATATGTACAGGCGACGAAGATGAACTAAGTCAATCCTTGCTAGCCTAATTAGCTAGACAGAGTATAAAGGAAAAAGCCGTCCATTGATATTGTCAAAATCGCACTGCAATAATAACGGGCATTAAAGAATACTTAAACCGATCACATTACGCTTCAGATGGAAGGCCATTATGGTAACCATTTATGGACACGTGAACGTTTCACTAAGGTCGTCGAATGGTTCAGGTGTTAGTTAATCAAACTAGGTGTGTCATTCCAAACAAAATGTACAAGTCGCAAACGTTTCTGAATCCGAACATGTTGCGCACTTTTGTGGACCAATCAGCAAGTTCTAACATTCTTTATGCTGCTTTTGTCAACTTAATTTGGAACATACGAGCCGTATCATGCACATCTTCTAATCCATAGGTCTATATGGAACGATAATTGATACCTTATGACTAACCATAATATACTGCTTGTTTAATCCATCATTCTCATGAAACTATTGGTGTAAGTTTCATGTAACTATTAATTGAACATCACCCACAAATGATCGCAACCGTCGCATTCCCATAGACTTTCCAGTCGGCCCCTTTGGAAAAGGTACAATAGGGTCGAGTTTCGCTCTTGATAGAGCTATTCATTAGTACATAGCTTTACTACGGCTAGGGTTCGAACTCCAACCGACGACCCCTCGACTAGGATTCCTCTGTAATCTCAGAACACAGAAATTACTAACTTGTTGAGCGGTATTTTGTCTACTGATAAGTGGTGGGGATTTTTTGAGTTAACAAGACAGTTACTGTGTGGTCACTCGAAGCGATTGGGTAAGTAGAGCACTACATACAAGCAGTTGTCGTTGAACATTCACATATGATAAATCGGTTATGTCTAAGTTGAGGTCAGTGTCCCAGTGATCAATACAGTTGCCTCAAGGAAGCGTAACCGGGGTTTTAACTCAAGCCCTGGCAAAGATATGCATTAGTGACTAGCTCTAACATTAGGAAAACTCTAGTCTCGTGCTTATTATCAAAATGGACGGACTGGAAAGTCTTTGGGAATGCGACAGTCGAGATCAATTGTGGGTGACGTTCAGTTTGTATGAAAATCAAAACCCCTTGTTATTCGTCAGTAGTTTCATTGATGGTTAACTGACTAAGTGAGTTCAGCAAAACAGTCAGCCGACACATGAAGCATTAGACTTAGCTAACTGAGTGAATGAAATTGTTATCGGCGGTCAACCGCTTGCTTCGGCATTCAGCAGTGTACACACAAAGGTTCTAGTGACTATAGCAATCGACATGTTTCTGATAAAACGTGGTATAAAACAGAGGAAATGGTCTTTTGTGCACTGAATGTCCATGAATTGGCATTGTCAAGCAACTCCGTTCACTGCGTAATTATTTGTTCTAGCAAAAAATATCATTCGGCCCAGAACACACACTTGACTTTGATTTTTACTTTTGCGGTGATTAACGATCGTATGACTTCAACCAACTACATAAGTTTCCTACTTCTATGTACATGATTTGGTGCGTGTGGGCTTTGAAGGGCTCAGTGCAACCCCACAGTGAAGCCATTAGGTAATGATAGATACCCCAATACAACAAGTAATAGCTCTTTATCGTCGAAATCATTCTTTATCCCTTGTTAGTTAAGACTGCATCACTTTGTATGCCGTTTGGGGACAAATTTTTGATTGGCTTGGATTACAAGGTCTTTGAATGTAGATATCATTTTCCTTTCTTTAATGCCATCGGTCCCAGACCGAAAGCGGCTATTTTCCACATTAATTGTGTTCTCTTTGTACATTATCTGTTGGGAGCACCGAGACATCGGTTTTCAGAAAGGCCTTTATAACATATAGGGGGCACGGATCATGCGCATTCGTTTCATTTGTTATATCCATAGGCACGAACGTCGTGCAAGTTGTTTGCAAATAGACGAAATGTTACAAAATAAGGCAGTTTGTTCCATATCTCTTTCAGATGAGTTGACTATAGTCTACGTGAGTGCTATAGCTACTACCAGTGTCTAACTTCTAATTTTTGAAACACAAAGCTTGCCTCATCTACGGTCCTATGCGAAAACACGTAGAGGTTAGAAGCCAAGAGTTTTCTCATTCACTTCTTATGTTGTGATATGTTAACGCCAACAACTAAACTACTGTGGAGCAGTTAAATTTAACATTTTGTACGCTATTTTAATACAAACAAGAACGGCACAAACTTGCACCACATTATGGGCGAATTAGACCACCTGAAACTTGTTAACATTTACTGAAGAAAAATGTGAACATCGGCCATTTTTCAGCTTGTTCAAAACTGAAGTACTTAGGTCAACCGCATCAGATATGGTGCAGTTCTGACTATGGATACAAAATAAATTACCTTGGTAACAATGACTGTTTCAGCAAAATGCACTTCGTGAATTAAAGTCGACCGTTTTAAACCGCCATGTTTGATTTTTACAACTTCGCCAGCTTGAGTGTTTACGGCGTTGATGTTGAGCCTGTCGGTCGATTTTGATTTCGTTGGCTAAAAAAAACTAACAAGTTTTAATATAATAACCACAGGTTTAAAGGTGGATGTCCACAAAAAAATGTTTTTTACAAAACAATTTGAAACCTTACTCGAAGTAAAAAGCCATGTTGAATCTTCAATTTTAATCGTAGAGGTAAAAACGAGTTGACAGGCACTTGATCATCGGGACCATCATAACGTCTGTACATTTCCAGAGACTAGGTACAACATGTCGGGCGAAACATGGAATAAGTTTGCTACGAGTAGACAGCACGAAGTTGATCAATTTGACACAATCAACTGATGAAGCGTTTTGAGCAAGCTTACAAGAAGTGTAACTGCTGTACTATTAGGAGTGAGAGTAGCTGACAGTTTCATATGGCTTTTGTGAGGCGGGGGATGATGTAAACGCTGTGGCGATATGACAGCATAGCAGGTAGCTTTGATGATGATTACACGCTCCACGCAAGGACGTTACATGGTTTTTGTCGTAATTTGTGCTTGTCAGGTTTACAATGTTGAAGCTGAGTCTTATCACGAATTCATTATGGTTGATATTATTTTAGCCTTTTACCATGCACCTTCAATCTTTGTTTATTACCCACCGTTCCAAAACAACAACGAAATGAATAAATAACCACAGTTTGGACGTAGGTGAGCATTTGGCTTTTCACATCAGAAGGTATCATAAATGTACTGATACACACCAGGTATCATTTCATCTAGGTGAAATTAAAATAACTTGTGGGTGAATATGCTCAAATCGATTGCTGTCTCACTGTTTGGTCATAGTCTGTTTCTTCTGCATTCTATTCTGGTCTTTAAAAGTGACTTAACTTTAGAGTAAACTCCCCGAAAATATGTTGGTCCACCGATGTTTATTTATTACCAGCAAAGCCATGTCTCGATAGGTAAACACAAGTAACCATTAGATATCTAGGAGTGACTGAACGTGTTCGTCTTCCAAGCTATGAGCCATATGACCTACCTCTCTTTCGGCGGAGAACGTCAGAAATATTAGAGGCTGAGTTCCATGACTTAACGATTCTGGTTGTTTTGGTGTGTTATTTGATAGGTGCGGCTAATTAGTGGAAGGTGAGAGTGAATGGTACGTCAACATCATAGACAGCAATATATCAGTGGTTCGCATTGATGCTTAACTGCCACACAACGACAGAAGAAAACAAACCCTGTATAGGGAGGGAGGAGGAAAAATAGTAAGGGACCTAACTACTAAAAATAGCAACGTCTAGGTTCAAAAACTCAACATCAAGGTACCTACACCTTGCAAAAAACAGCCAAACTGTATGTGAAAGTAATACGTCATCGGCAAGACAGCTCCTTAAGGCGTTCACTGACTTGGGTCATCAAATGCACTCACTTCATAGGGAGTACTACAGAAGTCACCTAACTCTAAGTCATGACTTGGTTAATTGTTCGCAGGTTGCAGGTGTTTCAGCCTTCCATATCGGAGCTTACGCATAGAGCTTTTTATACAGCAAGCTTCTCCCCCCCTACATGGATGCTGGTAATACAGTTGCTTTCATTATTTTTCTGTTAGTCACCTGTTTACTGCTGTTGATGATGAGGGAGAACGGTAGGGGAGAAAAGGCTTTCCGTTTTATAAAATCCGTTTGTATATTGGTTAACACATCAGTGTTACTCATTTCAGTTATGTGTAGGTATTTCAGTTAATCTTTTTCTAAACAAGGACTAGTGTTTAATTTTCTTTATGTCAGAACACAGCAGTAGTGCATATATCTGTTACGATCAACAATCAAACGCTGATTGTTCTCCTTCAATCGATATCATCGCGACCAAAAATTTCATCAGGTTGTTAAGTTGCGAGGTCAGAAAAGCATGCGTAAACCTCATAACTTAATTGTTTATTTGTTGAGAGTATCGCACACCGAATATACTCCGGAAATATTGACTAGTGGTGTGTCTAAATGTCAACATGTTTGTTTTTGAACCCTGGTGTAGTAAAATCAGTTTTATATGCGATTTTTTCTGCTTGGTCTCAACCAATTTGTCTGGGGAAAATCCTATTCCCCGAAGCTAACGTTTTATGTGCCTTTGGAAAGACCTAACTCATTTATGTTTGAAGTGGCTCTCATAGTCAGCACGGTCACGTGCCACTTTGCACATCACGAGCATTCCCAAACTTGGTACTAATTTCTGGCACGCTATCCATATGGTCGTCTTTTAATTGGGACATCACTGCACTAGCACGATCCTTGTTTGATACATCTTCTGACCACTGTTTGCTGAGTGGCCACAAACCCTTTAAATATGATCTAGTTTTTGACCGTGTTGTCTTCGGAATGATTGACATAAGAAAAGCTCTGTCTGGAGGCCAGTCTTTACTCTGTGTTTATGCGTTAGCCTCCGGTGGTTGGATTGGCCGGGAAGATACGAATTAGTCGTATATACTCCGTAGTCCGTTGTTCATTGTCGTTGACTGTTATCTATCGTTTTATCAACCGTTATTCTGTTGTCTGTTTACGCGCTCGTAGGTCGTAGATTCAGTTACAACACAACCATTTAAGTGATAAGAAACACGCCTTTCGTTTACTGACCGTGTAACAGCCTGATCAAAAATGATGTGCTTCTAGACAATAGCTCTCGTTTAGACCACTGGCAGCTGAATGTTCAACTTTATTCTCGTTCTGTTGATTATTTGAGCTAAAGTCATTCTTCGTTTGTTCCAGAAAGGAACGAAAACGAACAGTTGTAAACATTTTTCTTCGTTGCCGTCTGTCATCGTCTTATTAAGCTTATGCGTACAGACAAAAAGATTGAGTGAGATATTCACACATTTTTATGTAATTTACGGAGTTTCATAATTTTCTTAGCATGTGCACGACCAAATAAAGTGTATCAAGCAGGCTTTATGCGCCCGTCTGTATTATACTAAAAGGTGTTTGCGATGGCATAGTTTTCTTGACTCACAGATGCCAACTGGCCAAAAATTAACTCATGTTTGCTGATCGAGGTTTGTTCTGATACCTGAGGGCAAATTTCAAGTATAACTGTAATGATGTAGAGCTTTAAGTTCATTACGTCCTTTCTAGTGGGATAGAGATATTCACAATATTTAGCCAGTAGGACAGTTAACAGTAAACGTTTGTACATCCAAGCTTCCCGACAAAACAACAGCATACCATTTTTAACACTTACTTCTTTTCCACGCACACTGCCTGTTGCGAGATTGCTAAAAAAATGACCATTGTTTTATAACCGTACAGACAGCAATAACAAAATATCCTGTAAGAATTAACCTCATGGTAGTTCTTATATAATTTCATTAAGTCAGCTGTCCTTAATGTAAGAATAAAATGCTGCGCAACGGAGGTTTATAAAAGCCTCACTGCAACAACATTTGACCAACAAAGTGTTTGACGTGGTAGAAGACTAGGTGATATTATGGACACGTTCATCCTTGAAAATACCAAGCATCTGAAACATCATCTCATTTTTCCACGCTGTTTGGTGATGAGAAAACCAAATGAACCATCAACCTCTGCAAACCTGAGCCTCTCCTCGGTACCGGCAATATGAATTAATGGAACTGAATATTCCAATAAAAATACACAAATCCACTCATCTCACGTCCAGATCTTTAGTTAGGCCAATCAGTTGTGTCTTGGTGACGTCACGCTAAACGACTTTACCACCTGCTACTGTTTTACACCCAACTGGCTGAAAGCGAGTTGATATGTAAGTGTAATTTCTGTTCAGTTCCTACGACACGTTTAACGAAGGCTGGGATAGATTGTTAATGAAATTTCCAGGTTCATTGGCTGTTATCTCAATCTACACACTTAGTATGATATCTGAAATGCAATCACTTGCTTATATAATGAACAGATTGCTTCTTCTAACAAGACAAGTCGAACGGTAAGTGATTTTACAACAAGCAAATTAATTACTTCAATGAAAGCATTGCAATGGTTTGTAGGTCGAGGCTGCTGTTTCACCGTGAAAAGAATTTCACCAACCACGGGTTGTTTCCTCGAAAACGTTGACGGGTCGTATGAAGCAGATCGACTGAAAGGTAAGCGGCGGCCGATCACATCACAAATTGGTTCCAGACGGCTGTTTTGTGACTGTTGAAGGGTTAACGGTTTGTCCCCGAAATTAGTGTAAGTATCCCAAATGAAACGTACAAAAAATGCATCTGCAACCTGGGTTTTAGTTTTATTAGGTTTATACTACTTGACGATAGTTGAATGCATGCAAACAATAAAAAGTGGGTATGCATAATTGTAAACGATTCATGATTTTTATTCCAGCTCCACATATTTACCGTCCAACGTTTTTCCTTTTTGGTTATCTCACTCTCACATTTGACAAGACAGAGGTTCATAAAAGTCTTCTTGAAACTTGTAAAAATAGCATCTGAGATTCACACTGGAGTTTAGTAAAAAGTCGTTCAAAACAACACATACTTGCAATCAAAATAAACTCCGCGTTTGAAAACCGGAAATCCATCTCAGGACAAAGTAATGTTTCTAGTTGATAGGCGTGTCCACTTCAGTTTCATCCTGCGCCGTTGGTAGGTTTTGGCTGTTGCGACTTCTCGTCTGTTTTCCCATCATTTATCTGATCTTTGTTAATAATATATTGCTACTTTCCCCCAGTCGTGTGCAGTTTACCCAGATGTGTGCTTAAATTTTAACTCATGAACTCATGGATTTAGTTCATTGAATGTCGAAGCTATTGTCTCTGGCTTGCCCATTCGCCACTGGTGAGCCGAAGAGGTTTGACTATCAAACGCATAATCTCGGCTGGTCAAGTTCGTAACGTCCTGTCTATATTTGACTTTACCGCCTAACCGCGAACAGTTTGTGACACAATACCCGGACAATTACCTGAATAAGGTAATTCGTTGCGTAGTAGGCTTTGACACATGGTCATCACAATCATTACGCCTGACGGAGATCGAATTGACGTTTATCTTGTATTAAAAATGAGACCCCAATGAAATTCTGTCATGATAAAATATTAATATGGAATTACTAATAAGTGGTGGGGAATATAATATGAATACCACTCGCATATTGTCGCAGGTTTTACATTTTATGGATTTTTACACATGTTTTTTCGGAAGGAAAACAATATGTTTGGTCATATCAATCTGAGCCAGTGCTGCGTATCTTTGCCATGCCTGGAATTTAAACTCCTTGTTCTGATAGGGCGATAGTTTTGATCTTTATGCTTTCGACTGAATTGTTGTGTGTTAACTCACACATTCTTATTTGTGTATAATGTTCGTGTTGTTTGATTGCCTTTCATGGAAAAAAGTACTTGTTAGAGTAACTCTGATCGATAATCTCACGAGTAGCGTTTCACAACAAATCAAATTAGCAAGAATCAAACAAACCTCCCGCTACATTCCTCATAAGGTTTATTGCCTCCTTTTTTTAACTTGAAGAGCCGTTATAGTCTCGTGGCCACCACTCTGAGGTAACAGAACACCGTTACTTCATATCTCGAAGTAGTACGGCAACTGAAACACGACTCACAAACGACCGTAGATGAGCATCTACATATGATAATTTAGGTTCATCTAATATAAAGTTAGTGGTACACTGGTTGATACAACTGTTTCATAATAGCATGACGGGAGTTCACATCCCGCCCAATCCATTCCACTAGTCTTTGAGGTGTTTGATGCATGATATAATCGTCTTTAAAAAACAGCTCTATATAAACCTTCTTTTTCCTCACTGTGACCTCCTGTTCGGAAGAAGGTTTTAGTCTATTATGTCTATCTATGAACCTTTTCGGATGCTTATCAGATTATAGTAGAGAGGTGATCAAATCTGATTCCTTTGTAAGACTATCCTGTGTACAGATTCGTCTTCCTCATGTGAATAGTCTATTTACTAGTACGTGTCTGTGATGGACCGGTGTGAAGCTACTAAAGTTCAGGTACTGACTAAGTCAAGTGGATTTCCTATACATAACTCTTTTAATAGAACCATCTTCTCGGCGACTTATGAGTATGTACAGAAACGGTGAACAATTATCAGCCTCAAATTCACATGTCACCTTCAGGTTTAGATGATAACTATTTAAGCGTCGCAATAGATTATCTATTGCCTGTTTAGAACGACTGAACACTATTGTATCATCAACATAGTGTTTGTAGTATGACAGATTTACTATGTCTGCCGCTAACTCCTGCTCAATCCTTGATACGGTTTTACGTAGATACCACGTATTTGGTGTATGTGCAATGAACTAGGATTGTGAGACTTGTGGGTGTAGAAAAACACCAACGACCATATTGTGAACCTCACATAACGTCGGCATCTTCAATTAGTTTCATAATTATTATGCACATATTTTTACGATTTATGATTCAGTGATTCAATTTCAGGCTGCACTGTCATGAACTTCCGTAAAAATGAATGTTTCAATTCGAACGCCGAACAAACATAATACAGAAAATCTGTAACCTTTTACTAGTTTAGACGCTGTAAATGTCTTTTTAATTAAGTGCCGTAGACCTCGCAGTCAAGACTTTCTAATTAGATTGAGTCGGCGGCTCTATCCTGATCTGGTGAACTATTGGTGTGTGTACTAATGAGTGGTCGGGGATTTGTAGTGAACTGAACACCGCTGAAAGTTGATTGTAACATTCAAATTAAGATGGACACTTTCGAAATAGAACAACGAACTCCTTTTAGAGCCCATTGTTAGTATAGCTCATTGTCACTTGAGCCGATATTCTTGAGTGTGTTAACTAATGCGCCATTGACCTTGTATCAGTCAAGATCAAGCCTTCCTACCCAAACCTTTGATTCCAGTCAGTGGTAAATAACTTTCATAGGTAGTCCAGATGTCCCAAGAAAAGCCACAATAAATGTTCAGTTTATTATTAGCAACCCCAGAGTAAACTGGATAGATAACAATAACGTGTAAACATTACCGCCAAAGGCCAAACCTTCTTGAACGTCTTTACGGTCAACAAAGTATCATAAACCGTGAAAACTCGTACTATCTACTGTTTATTCCATCTTTTATGGGACGCAAGAGTTTGTAAGTTATTTCAACATCACTCTGATTCCCTACCAAAAGGTGTTCGTGAATCTTATTGGGGATTCTTCAAAACTTACAAATAACTCAAAGTTCACGTGAATGGTCGTAGATTTGTTTAGGTTGAAGTTGAACAACACTCACGTTTGATCTCAGCTTTCGCAATCAGACAGACATTCCAGTCAGCACCTTTCGAAAAGGAGCACTAGAATTGGGTTCCGCTCTTAGTAGAGCACGTCGGTAGCGCATATCCTTACTATGCCTGGGGTTGAAACTTCGGCCACGCTTTCTTGAAGCAGTCATGTTGACCATTGCGCCCCTGAACTTGCATTAGGCACGACAGAACCTGAGTGCCCGGAAAAGCTATATGTCAGCGAAACTCGAATCGAATGCCATTTCTGGAAGTCGTTGGCTGAAAGGCTCATCTGAATGCGAAGGCTGTCAGTGTTATTCATTATGAAGGCAACTCAGAGTGCAGTTGGTGGAGTCAAAGACATGTGTTAGCTTCGATTCAACCTCTCCGTACACTAACGTGGTCAGACACGAAGCTTAGCATGCATCTACTCTACCTTGAAAAATGTTTACCATCTACAGAGTAAGGGAGATTAATCTAGCTTTGAAGTCATCCGCAATGCAGAGGCATGCTTCATTTTTAAACCTTGTAAAAAGGTGTTTCTACGGTCTCACCAACAGTGGTCAACCATTTTCTGCATCTAGGTGAGACTCAAGCAGGAATCAGATACCTCATTCTTTAAATGATCTTGTCAGGACGTGTAGCCAACTTGATCGGGGTCATCATGTTTAGTTACAGAAGAGTTTTTTCTCAGTTTTCAAACCATGTGTGTAATAAGTGTCCCTAAAGAAAGAGAGCAATCATGACCAACTTTCCTAGGCTGTCAGCTGTCACCACATTAAAACAAACATCGTCCTAATTACCCCTTTCTCGAGCCACTACACTCTGATTGACATTCAAATTTTGACTTGATGCACTCGATTTGTACAGAACGTGCAATAGTCTCATCAAGAGCTGATGGAACAGGACAGCTCTTTACCAGTTATGTCGGTTATGAAAAGAATGAACCCACTAAATGTACTGTTATAAGCTACTAACTCCTCATGTTCCTTCAATGATTAACAGGCAACGGAAGATAAAGCACATTGTTACATCCTAAAAAGCAAATGACAGTAATTAAATTCCCCATTTTTATTAGATTTACAGATAACCAAAGGTCTGACGCGTTCACCTAACGCAAATCCGGTAGGGATTTAGACGTCGAACGTTTGTTGCATGTTTGAAGGATAGTGCTTTCCATTGTAATCCTTCCTGACAGCAGTAATGCTCGAATACAATTTGTTAGGGTAGCACACAGAGGTGAGAGAGTTAACACGATCAAAAACCTGCTGCTCATATAACTGTTTGTCAAAAGTCTGTCTAACTCTATCAGTGTGCATTCATTCTCGGATAATAGACAAGTATGGCTGATATTATGCTAAATTTGTTTATTCCTAATAATTTATTTACATACTGACTACAACGAAACCTTTTCCTCTTTAACTTTTTATTGCTTCACCAACAAGGTTTACAAATTTTTAATAGACTGCTAGATTTTGCCGGCAATGTAACCATACGAGTACACAGTTATGGTGGTCATTACACAAAACAAATAAAAATCCGTGAACTTGTAAGCTTTCTTCCAACTTCCGTATGAATGGTCAACGAACATTTCCGTCTTCATTCTCGAAAGCAACAGACAGTTGTGACAGAATTCACCGTTTGTAACCAGTAGCAGGTAGGTGGAAACTAGATTGGAGGTGTAATTACTGTACAGAATTACACTCTAAACGATTGTTTTAAAAGAGTGCGTTCTATAGTGTGACAGGAATTCTATAGTTTTTTGTACATTAGTTTACGTGTGTGACTTACGTAAACCTTTTAGTCCGAAACAAATTCATATCTCTGGTAGTGAGTACGCTACTTGATCGGCAAACTAATCTAAACTTTTTCAGCCTTTCCAGGTCACCCTTGGTGCACTTGAAAAACCATTCGCAAAGACTCACTTCTGTGAAATGATGGACGGCTGGTTGGCAACCGTGTGAAAATACAAAGGGTATGTGTGCAGTCAGCTTAATATCTGACTGCATTTACTGGTTTGGCAATCGACTGGTCAACATCTGCTTGGACAGTGACAATCCGTGTCGAATGAAACGTCAGTGTCTTCAATCGCCATGTTATAACTTACAAACTTCGGTAACCCAATCAAAGTCACATGACTACGGTATAGTAATTTTAGAGTATATAAGTATAGAATAAAACGGTAAACTGATTAAATCTCACCAGCGAATTACAAACGGTTGCTTTTGCATTTCTCAAGCCAGTAGAAAGATATCCATAGGACTTAGATTTCTTTGGAAGGATGTTTTGGTCATTTTTTGCGAAACACACCACTTTTTGCTTTCTTCCCATTTCTTTGCTTTTCTCAATCTTGATTTCAGTTTCTGACTGACAGCCGTTTTGGTTGAATGCGGAGTGACTTACTTGTAGAGATGATGGTTTCCTTTGAATAGTACGCATGATAACCGGAACTCCCGTAGGATATTCTTTTACCGTAAAGTTGCAGAATACCTCATTTTCGTTTTCAAAAGCTTGGATTTTTAGTGAACGTGACGTCAGTTGTCCGGTTGGCCCCGTTGTTTTCCTTGAGTCTTCAACCCCGGATTGTGTGCGTAACAAGAGATCATGTTTGTTTTGGCTTGCGATATCGGGAGTTTTAATACCAAGGGCTGTTTCCCAAGTTCGTTTGGGTGTACCTCTGGTGAATAAACAGGCCGAATAGGAGAAAAACTGGAAGCAGACTCCGCGGTTGTCATTAACACAAACAAACTGTTTCCTAATGCTCCGCCGAAAACTTGTTCATATTGAAAGCTTTCTAAACAGACTATGAGATTGCTACAAAACTCAAACTTTAGAAGTGAATTTCTGATTGATCATATCAAAAAATATTGTAAGTAATAGGTTGTTTGACAAATCCTAAACGTTTTCCATTGTTTGCCTATTTAAATCCTTGTTGACCCAAATACGACACCTTAGTGCTTCGTGAATAAAGTGAAAGAACTCAAAAGGTGTATTTTTGCTGATGTATTTGATGTATTGTTCGTAAACTTCCTCGTGTTCCTAGTTATTGTGAAAGTTTGTTTCAATAAGTTATTATCACAAATTTCCGAGAAATGATTTATTATCACAGTGCTATGTGGGCATTGTTGATATGATGTGAACCTCTGCGCTGTACTTAAATGTCCAACTTTAAGGCTATTAATTTGGAGCTGATAAAAAGTGTAATATCCCATATGCATTTAAATACGTTTACGATAACTTTTGGACCACTTTATTTCCATATGACAGAAATGTTTGCACGGGAATTTTGTAAACCGAACATTCAACAAACGCCACAAGTTCCTCCTGGTTTTCGGTCCATTTTCTAGTGTGAAGCACCCCCAGGAACACTAGACACCATGACTGTATACTCGCCAATTACGAAACTTCCTCTAGTGTGTTCACCCGGAACTAACTGCATGTGTGCCTCAGTACTATTCACAGATATCACCAAAACTTTGGAACGCGCTAGCTTCATCGAGTATGATGTTTTCGAAATCTTTCTGAAGACGGGTATTTTTGTGAAATCTGGAGGAAACTGATACACTCCGGAGAATTATACAACCAAATTCAATCTAAGGTGAGTTGAAAATCTAAAATAGGATTTTTTTACTGCATCTGAACCTTTTACGAATAAGCTTGCATTCCTCATGGTTGCACTACTGTTTTGCTTAATTTGGGTTATAGCTTTGGACAAACTTCTGAAGCTAAAAGCTCACAGAGTAACTCTACCAAGTCTGACTTCGCCTTCGCCACTGAAATTGTGTTTTTCTCTAAAAGAGGTCACTAGGCTAGCTTCTCCATACAGTTTTCACAACAGACGAATTGCACGTGTCAAATGAAGGCTCATTCAACTGTAGACCCATTGCTGCTTCATCTGTGATCTCCAAAGCTTTTCAAAAGTTTTCTTACAAAGCTGTCAGGATAGATAAGTTAGTAGTAAAAGAAGCATTCTACACAGAAAATCCCATCCAAAACATGACAGCCTTCTATTCTAGTAGGCTTCAACTTTTATTCCACAGAGACCGAAATCAAACGTCACCAAATCTGTAGCTTACTTCACAGTAGGGCATTGAATCGGCCAGACAGGAAATGTTTCTGGTGCATCTTAAATATGGTAATGCCGAATTTTTTTCTCACATGTGGTTCTCTCCCATTTTATAACACGTCAGATTGTTCTATGCATTCAATCCGCTACCGATTAACACTTGAATGCTTCTGTCGTGTTGTTGTTATGAGTGGTTGTACGGCCAACGAGCGCGTGAAAAATCACGCAATAACGATCAATGAAACGGCAGATAATAACATGACAAATAGCGGTAATGAACAACGAGTACGGATTAACCGCAGTCACTTGGTCTCTCCCCACCCAACGCATCCACCCGAAGCTACCACATGAACATTGATAATAGAGTGGTCTTCAAACAGAGTTTCTTTATGTCGCCCGGTCCGGAGATAACATGGTCACATAACTTTTCGTATTTATAGGGTTTGAGACAAGCAACAAGCACGGTCAAAGGGAATGGACCAGACAAAAGTCCAGACAATACAGTCTATGCGTGTAGTCGGGATGACAACAACAGTTGTTGCGAGGGCTTAGGTCGATTGTGAAAACTGGAGCAGTGGACGATCATGCTAAGGGTGAAGGTCATTCACGAGTGAACCTAGTTGGTCTTCTTGTCACACAATATTTCCCGGGAACTGGCGACTTCCCCGACAGTTGTTTTCTCACCAGTCCGCCTTTAAATTTTGCGCTTTCAACTTGCGTTTTTCACCAAAGACTTCTCAAAACAAAGTATGTAAACTACATTGTCTTAAAGGGTGCAACAGCGGCCAAACTTCCTAACGGCTCCAAGACAACTTCCGCAACTTTTGAGGGTGTTTCAAGTCCTCTTTGTTGGCCGTATTTTCAACCCATTGTTCATGCTTGCTTCTTTGGAAGCAACATAAAACCAGACCACGGTCCATGGACATCCCCCAAATGTGCATTTACTTAAAAACCTTAAATTTGTAACCACATTTTTGAAAAGTACAGGGATGCTTTCAAAAATTTACAAACACAGTTCTCTTCAATATTCTCCATCCGTCTACTTAGGTTCTTCGCGCCGTACGCACATCCCGACCATAAGCTGTTTGTACAGCTATCGTCGGTATTTTAATTCAGGGAGAAAGTACTCCATTATCTTCAATGTTGTCTGCCTATATCTGATACTCCTGAGCAATCTGCTGTAGTATTTCCCTTCACTGATAATTGTTAGGCTGGCTTCTAATAGTTCTGGTATAGAAAGCTTATAGTGCAAAATGAGTGATCTCGTCTAACCTGTCGTAGTGGTCTACTCGGTGCTGTTAGCTTTTTTTGTACTGGTATATGAAGCAAAAGCCGAAGTTAAAATAATCTGCAGTTATTTTGTAAAAGACCAAGACACCTTGACGGTAAATATCTGAATTTAGACAGAGGTTCCATCACCCTCTTTTCTTTTACCTTCTAGTCATAGCCCGGTTTTGTCACTATTCTTGCATAACAGCCGAGAACCAGTGACAATTACTGGTGCACTGCTTTCTGTAGCAATGACGGTGTTAAGGAAGGCAAGGAATTTTGCATTGGTAATCTATCTATTTGAGCCCATAACCGCGTTACCTCATGAAAGCGAAAACTGGCCGCTTGAATTAGGAGTCGTAAATCGTCTACAATATGTAATCATTAATGTCTGTTTTCGAAAGCCTCAAGTAACAAGCAGGATGGTAGAGTGAAAAATTCTACTGACTTATATGTTCTTGCTTTACATGAAAGCAACTAAATCCTTTGTTTGGCGTACGCGAGTTAATTAGCTAACCCCTGACAAAAGTCGAGCGCATAACGTAATGTTGTTCTACATGATCCTATTGTAAAAACCATGTTGACTCAAAATGGTCAATAAACAAAACAAACAAAATAAAACATAACATTAAAAGCTACATTCTCATGAAAAACTTCGTTGTTTTACAAGCAGATCTTTGTAGGTGTCTGATCCAGTTTTATAATTTATCAGGATGAAAATCGCTGAACACTGCTCAGCTCAGTGAAGAGGCAGAGGAAGTTAAGGATACTGGGTGGTAGAGAGATTAACTATCACTAACAAAGCACGGGTAACCACCACAAATCTTGAGTGTGCTCCCACTTAACTGAAGGTAACCACTCAGTTGAACCACGGTTAAAAGCCCTTCCAGACAGTGACAATATCATTCGAATTATTAATGAGACCTTTGAAACATAACTGTCACAAACTCACTCATGAGGGAGAAAACGGAGTTTTTCTACTTAACCCAACATGTTATTGTCAAATTCATGGAAAGACTGCCAAAATTCATCAGACTTACAGAATGACACAAACAAAGCAAATGTACACTGAAATGCTTATCACATAGAGCTTAGTCACAAACAGCCACTTCATTGTCAGACCACCTGTCATTCGGCGAGGCAGCTTTGTTACCAGCTAAATAAGGACATACTTTTTAGCACGCATTGCGTTCATTGGGCGAGAAAACGTTCGTTTGCAGCGCTGGCTTAAATATATCGAAGCAATTCGGAATAACCATAAACCGCCCAGGAATCTTTTTGTAACTTTGTGCTAAATTTCCATTCTCTAGAATCTGTTTCAACAGTATTCAAACATATCTTTGTGAAAACTATTGTTCATTTAGATTGAACATCACTCACAGTTGATCGCAGCTGTCGCATTCCCATAGACTTTCCAGTAAGCCGTTTTCGAACAGAGGAAGCACTAGCCTTGAGTTTTGCTTTCGTTAGAGATCGTCAGTAGTGTATATCATCGTCACTGTCGGGACTAGAACTACGGTCACGTTGTTCATGAGGCAACCGTGTTTACAACTGCTCTACTGATCTCACGTTAAGCACGACCAAATCATCATATGTGAACACTAAATCACTTTCGCTTGTGAGTAATGAACACGTACTCTATCGGCTCGATAGAAGATACAGTTAAAGTCTGTTAACTCCAATTAATGGCCTCTCGACTAGGACTTCTACTCAAGTCGAAATCGCAGAAGTTATTGACTTGTTGAGCGATATTTGATCATTCATGAGTAGTAGGGGGGTTGATTTTCATATAATTTAAACGTCCCTCGCAAGATATTGCAGCTTTCGCGGCAGTGGCGAGAATATGCACTACTGGCGAGCTGTAGTTAGAGCGAAACTTGAGTCTAATGTTTGGTTTTGAAAGGAGCCGATTGAGAAGACTATGGGAAAGCTGCGATCAATTGTGGGTGACGTTCATTCTATTTAAAATCGAAATCCCCTACTCCTCATCAGTATTGTTCATTTGTTTCGACGAACAATATTCTTCTACTTATCAGCAAGCAGTATCCTTCTCAGCGCACGTGAAGAGCTAAAGTGAGTTTTGTATCTGGTCACAATTGAGTAATTTTGTGAAAAACGGATGTGTTTCAGCTCCATGATTCACATCTACATACCTAATAGTGGAGGACACCGTACTCTCAGAAGTATTTTTTGGAACTGGTATAATTTGTGTGTTTTGTTAAAAGGTTTCAGACTTATGAATCCTCACATCTCCTTGTCTACTTGTGCTAAAAGAACATAGGTGTTAGAGTCAAGAAGCACGATCTCTTCGCATTGCTCAACAATAGGTACTCATTCTGTGACCTTTCGCAGTGGTATTATTCGTAAACAGTATCAGGAGCCATCGACATGCTGTATGTCTACTAGTGATGCATATAGCTATGCGTATGACTTTTAGCTTCGTGCGTAAGATAGTGTGCCCGATTCTGTTGTTAACTACTAGCTAAGTTTGGAGTCATTTTGTTAATTCAATAGAAGATTACGGGCGGAATAATGTTAACAACATTTCAGAGGTTTTTGACTTGGAAAACTGGGAGTATCTGAATATAGCTGTGCAGAGTAATTGCCCTTCTTTGCACTTAGCGCACACAATTCTAAAATAAGTTCGTGATAAACCTCAAATTAGTGGTTCATCGGAATCATTCATTAATGTACACCATCTGTGACCCTCTCTCACCTATGAAACACAAGTAAACAGTTTTCACGACATAACACTTTTTTATTTGTGCGTTCTAACTTTTAAATTATTTATAGTTGGTGGCAGATCAATCGCATTTTCTGATTCATTTCCCCGTTGGTGGCAACAATCTGGTAAGTTTGCGCATGTTATGGTTATCTGTTCTGAATCAGCTAGGTGGCAAATCAAAAAATATACTCATGGAAACGTGTACACATTCTTCAAAGTTCTGAGGTTAAACCTTATTACTAACGTTCACAAATACGGGCAAAACGACACACCGCCATGTGTTAAATTTCCCTTTTTCACTTAATAACTTCATCATGAGGAAGGGTATACCAAATAAAGCTGTTGACGTCTCTTACAGAGGCGTCGTGTGCACCAGTAGTTTTACTGCAGTTTGTTTGTTCTTGTACAGTTCAATGACTTGTAGGACCTGCTCTTTCCATCGTAACGAAATAATCACGTACTTTGAATACCTGTGGGCAATCAACACTTTTGCAAACATTTCCGGTTTTTGAACCTTAACTTTAGATCATGTCTAACCATTTCAGAACCACTCAAAAATTACATCTTTTTTCGTCGCGCTGGCACTCACGTCTACATTTTTAGAAACTGGATGAAGGTTTAGATATTTTAGTAGTTTTGTTGTTTAATACCGGTGGCATAATTGTTTCATCCCTCAGGTGGATGTTTTTTGACGTTAGTTAGACGGTCAAGGTCACGGAGAATGTATCAAGTTTGGTAACCTAACGATGGGCAGTTGGATGACATTTACAGTTAACCTTATGTGCATGAGCAATGATTCTTGGCATTGAGTATATTTCACCGCAGCCATGTAACAGTTGACAAAAAAATACAGAAATTCATGTATTAAATTTTATCACTGGAGCAGGCATCTGCTTTTTATCCTGTGAAGAGCTCACAAGCATAGCTCAACTTTTTTAATCAACTGTTAGTATAAGTAAACAAGAAACATCCCTTCTTTGGCCGACTTTTTCTATCTTTCCAACCCCAACTCCGTCTACTTGGCCTTCTACAAATAACGCAGCTGTATAGTCAAACAGCGTATGCGTATACCAGGCAAGGGTACTAAAAGATTAGTCAGATCTCTCAAAAAACCTCAAAGGACCATGCATCTATCACAGCTTAAAAGTTCAACAGTAATCCTATGGACATTTCTGGCAGGTACTTATCTTAATGTCATGTTTTTATTGAGTGTATTAGGCCAACTAGATTGGTAATAGTTTTATTACCGCAAGCATTTTAGATAACTCACAGTTTGGCAGACGATTTGGTTTATACTGCTGCATCCGTATGCCTTTTGCGCCGTACCAAGCACTGAAGTATTAATCACTTTTCGGGCTACCCTATCGAATAAACGGCCTCAAACGACATTGATGTTAAGAAAATGTGTCAAATAGAAATAACTGGAATGCCCCTTGTTGATAATTATATACGTCTTCACACATATACACTTCAGTCGTTTCAGAAAGTCATCTCTGGGGGAGTCAGTTAACAATGTGAAGCAAATGGTTTCCAATCAGACATTTATAAAACTAGTGGATAATAAAGAAACGATCAATAAATCCGCCGTAAAATCACTAGCGTTTTAGCAGTTCTGATGTGCACGCAGATCTCTTTGTTCTAACTTAATCTTTCACTTAGAGAAATCATCCACAAGACCGTAGGTAATCAGCGCAAATACAGCTTGATGTTATCTACGGCCATCGGATGTCGACTGAAAGAGATATGCAATTGGGGTGGTTTCAACGCGGTTTACCAAACAAATCGATAAACCACTTAATATAATTCAAGATGTACAGCTACACTCTTAGACGACATTCTGATCTAAGGAATACTAAATTCGTTGTTTTAGTTTTACTGATAATTATTTTATTTTCCCCTTTTCGCTGCCTAAAATTTCATCAACGCGTGCATTCCCGGACTTCGCAGTAAGTTTCGGACAATTTTTTATATTGGGTGACAAAAATATTTTGCTTGATACACATTGAACATTGCTTTTTACTGATTGAAGCAATTATTTACACTTTTCAGGCCATCCTTTTCGAACAGAAGCATTATACTCAAATTTTCGTTTTATAACACTTGTCAACTGTGCATTTTTTAACACAGCCGGGGTTTAAATTTTAGCCGTGCTTTCATAAGACGACCTCATTAAAAGCCTTCTCCATTTAGGCAAAACCGAAGTATCTCATTAAAACGCTCGGCCATGTTTACTCGTGAGGAATACTTACACTGATCAACCGCTTTGCAAGACTATAATACAGTTAGCTACCTGCATGGCAATTTCAGTTATGTGCCTCACCGAAGTCTCCTGGTCCTTTTTGCAAGAATGGTAGACAGAGGATTACATAATGAATATTTGGCAAACCAAAGGTTTGTAGCGATATCTTACTGTGTACTCTCGCTACTTTTTATGTTATTACACAGTTTTTAGTATGCATGGTACAATCTGATGTTAAACACTTCTAACGTACTTTCACGTAATCGCGTTTGCTAATAACCTTTTTCCCTGTAGAACTAAAAACGTGAAATAAGGGATCAAAAAATGCTACGGTAAGTTGATCATGAGATCAGCGACGGATTCTTATCCCATGAAAAGCTTCATAATGGTATCAGAGGCCGGATAACGGCTACATATCACAAACCCCCCTCATCCTTGAACAGAGTAAAGTGGCCAGTTGATACTATTATGAAAATATGACGACTACATGTTATGCTGTTGATGGTAACATTTCATTATTTATTTTTGGTATATTTATCCTTCATACTTACCTCGCTCTAGCCAAGTCATTAATTAATCAACGGCCAATTAGCTACCAATTGATAGCTTTCTCCCTGCAGTCAAAAAGCAGTCCGCTCCATAATCGGATTCCTGTACACATCCTTCAGGTTCTATATTAATACAAATGGTCGACAGTCTTAATCTTCGTCTCCTTGGATGTATATGCTTCGATATCTAGAAGAATTCTGAGTGTATTCCGCTGTCCCTCTTTGTTTTCACTAAAATTTTGGGATGACGATCTTCAGTTCCCAATATGTGGTCGTAGGGGTTGTAGTGACCAGCGATCGTGTGGCTTCTCTAAGGATCCCGGCTACAACCGTGTTTTCCAGCTTGTCTGATTTTTAAGCATGATTCTGTGTATGCCTGCAATAGAAGACCTAATATAAGCTCAGTGCCACTTTCTTCAGTCGTGCAACTAATTGCACGCAGCGAATGCCTGCCTTTTTCTTAACGACTCATCTATTATTTCATTATTCAAGGTCGCTTAACCTGAACCTATTCGAACGTTGTTTAACGCACTCGAAGGTTCCACACACTTTTCGCTTGGCGCGCTTTTGAGCGCCACCGAGTGGGCTGTGGCCAACCTCGCGCTTCTCTTCTTTTTCCTCTTGGTTGCTGCCGTTGGTCCCAGACTAGGCTAGAGTTAACTACTTATCAAATTTCCAAACATCGATGGAAATATACGGTTTGTTTCCAAACCCCCACCGCGTTCTCTAGTTCGATGCCTGTTGGGACTACGTTACGATTGCTCTTCAGGAAAGGCGTATTAAATTGTTAGTGGACGAGGGTCTAGCGCATACCCACTTGTCCACAACGAAGTGCTCTTAAACGATGGACTGGCCGCATAAGTTTGCTTCAGATGCACCACCAGAACATTTTGATTACAATTGTGATCGCAACAGTCAGCTTCCGAGTTGTGGGTTTTCCCTGTATCACAGTTAGCACCACGAAATTCCACTAGTGCACAATAGTGCACTATATATAGTGGCCACCTCATCGTTTAAGAATATATGTACTGTAAGCATTGCAAAGTGCTTTTGGTGGAACAAAACGATAGCTGTACGTCAAACTATCCATTCAAAAAGTCTCTTGGATTTTCAAACCCCGTAGTGTAATATATATTGTGATACAGTAACCATCAACAGCTTGGTAAACTTACTTATATTCCCATTGCTTTTGATCAGCATCCAACCAAATTGGAACAGAATTATACTTTTCGTCCGATTCACGAGAATAAATGGCACTAAAATCACCTAGCGCAAGTTAACTGACCTAATTACAATTACCATAAATAGCACTTTCTGATGCAATATCGTTGAAACCGGATTCAAAAGAAATTGTTTGCAAATCTAAGGAAGACTCATTTTTTCCAACTATTAGGCTAGTTTTTAACTGATGCAAACACTGAATGCTCACGTCTCTTTGATAAACGTATATTTCCAACTGACAGTTTTTCATCGCGATCAGTTATCTGAGTCGACAAACAAATACACGAACAGTTAAACAGGCACGCTCACATTTAACGAAGATGTTCTTTTATGGAAAATAACACGCTTCCGGACCTTCTTAAGATAGTGTCGTTTCTCTAGTGCCGCGGCTTTTTTCAAGTCAACAGGAAGGTTCAAGTTGTACATCCGTGAAAGTGATCACGGAAAAACATACACTGGTAAAAACAACCACATAAGATAATAAATCCAATGGACAAACTGATTAGATAAAACAAATAGATGAAGGTAAAAAGCGTACGTTCCACAGTGCTTTTCGACATGTTTTTGAAAGAAAAAGTTTCCGTTGCTTTTTTTGTACAATATTTCATTGTTGTGACACAGAATTGGCGCACAGAAAACTATGATAGCTTTGGCGGTGATTTTATTGTTTTACAAGACTTACCGACTCTTCCGAATACACTACAGTTCACTCTGAAAGAAAATATTCGGGCGAATTTACCACGATTCGTGCTCCAAAGCCGTCATAGTGTACTATCACGCAATGCAATGCATAAACTCTAGACATAGCTGTCATTTGTTATGTACAGAAACATAAAATTCTCACTCAAGCGATTTGGATCGCATCTTGCTGATTTGTGGTTTATGTAGACCCTATTGATCAGGCAGCCATTCTCACGAGAACTTCGTTCACTGGCGAGCAAACTTAATACCGACCACGCAGCCGAGATATGTAGTGGCCTATTCAACCCAATGTTAAAAACGACCGAAAATATGGCGGTGCCAAGAAAAAACTGAAGGAAATAAACAGTTGTAAAATGTTTGCGCTCAGATAAAGTTAAATAGGTGTCGATAAAAACTGAACAACTCACTGATAAGTTGAGAGTCGCTATGTTGCAAAGGTCACCACAGACAAAATGAGGACAGAGCAGCACGATAAATTGAGATGACGCTAAATAAATAATTACACATGCGACGTGAGATAGCAAAGCGTTGAGAGTGGCATGTTGGCAGATACGCGGTGCCAAACACATTCCACTGCGCAATTAATTCGTCAACTAAAGTTTCATTGCGAGTGAGAAAACGGAAGCTGGATGCGAACTCTACGGTCTGTCTCAAATGCCGCTGATGATTTCTAACGAACGTACATTCGAAGCTAATAGATGGATGTATGCAAAACGTTCACAAGTGAGCAATAACACAACGGTAAACTGTGAAGAGACACCCACCACATTGTACTGCTATGCTAAGCAGCCAAAGCTCGTTGCAAATGACCTCAAAGGACATCGATAGGTTCAACCACTCCGGTTATCACAGCACCGAGAGTTTCGACCCGCATAGACTCTGTCGTTATGCAGAGCCGTGCAGATGACCGAAGAGGCTCACAGACGCATGAAGATTAGCGCAGTCGTGCAACTTGGTATGCCCCTCGCCCCAAAATGTCTACGAGTTCTACCTGTCCATTCTCTACCATTTGTTTAGGGGGGAAATTTAGTTGCAAACACGCCGACGAACCCCGGGTAACTCGCGTGGTGCTTGAATGATCAGCAGTGGCTGTGTCTGAATATCAGTCCGCCTGTTGACTTTGACCGCATACTGACGCTCCCATACACCCAGGTGCTCCCTTAGTAGGGGGCCACTGATGAAAGTATTTAAAAAGAGAACCCCATTCCAGTGATGGCACGCGGAACGTGAAAACCCGGGATGCCCCTCACGTGCATGATGACGCCGCGGAACAAGACCAAAACCACTGCATATGTCGTATACCATGTCGCCCACCTGCTGAGGAAGACAAGCGTCCGTTAATTTTAAAAGTCACAGCCACTCCTCATGTCATGACGGCCCACATCCTGAGTCGCTTTCAGCATCGACGACTCTTTGTCGCCCGGGGAATACCTTTGCCTCAAGATCGGTCTGAGGAAGAAGGTGAGAAACTGGACTCACACGACTTCATCACCCCAGTCGGCGTTGAATGAAGCCACCGTGAAGTAAGCAAGCAACTGGGTTTGCCTTATAGTTTTCATGCACGCTCTTTGGTTAGTAAGGCTGAGGTGGTTATTTTTCACCGCTCAGCTGTTGTCAAAAATGGTGACCGAAGTCAAAAACTGTTTTGCACATGAGCATCATCCAGTATTGTTGAATTTGTTAGAGCTTGTCTAACGAATTTGTCGCTAGATGTACGGTTCAACTTAGGGTTCTGAATTCAATAAACCATGCTCGTTTTATTCGTAGAAACTCGGTCCCGAATGGGCTTTTATTTCTTCCTTCTGTACATGCAGGAAAAAGTTAGGATGAATGTTGTGCCACGACGCCCAAAGAATGTACCCCCGTCTGCACCCGCTTTATAGCTGTCAGTGCGTACTTAATAAAACTGTATTGTTTGGCACCGTTTTGTCAAGCGTTCAGCTTCATTCACACATACCTGTTTTCATGAGCTCATTGCTTCTGTGACTGGAGGCTACGTCGCGACGTCGTTTTTAGTTGCTTTCTGAGTACCTGTCCTGCTGGGTAATTTGGATATGCGGTCAATCCACTGTTGAAGTGAAAGCAGTTATTGCAGCATTTTGCAAAATTACCTTACAAATTCCAACTATTTCATTCATATTTTCTTGAATTTTGGATACATTCCTGTCAACCAAGCCGTCCGGAACGGCGTTAATGAAATTTTTGACAACTTATTGATTAATGGATAAACGCAAATCGTCCTTAACGACTTGGTAATCATCTCTTCTTCTGAAGGCCGACTTTCGGTTTGTTTTCACATTCGTCTGTAGAACTTTCAGCAACTCCGGTAGCAAGCCCATATTGTCGGGTTCCATCTGTTGCTTCATATAGATGAACTACTCGGCCAAATACCCAGGTGACGAAATAAAGCGGGGTCTTCAAAGGCAACGGTGAGCGGTGGAAAAAATTTGCAGGTGAGAGATTCTCAGCCTTTCTAGCACCACCAATTTTATTCACAATTTTTCCAGTATTCCTTTCCAACCCTCTGGAAGCTTTCCAACTCCCGTTGTCTCATCTTCAAAAGAATTTCGTGAAAGTACTGTAAATTTAATAATGTCCTTTTACAGCATTCATTATAGCGTTCAAGTATTCCAGAAACAAATTTGTCCACCAAGACAGTTAAATCCAATTCACCAGAAACCCGATTTATCCCGTAACTACTGGGGAAAGTCGAAACAAAAATAAAAGAGTAAAAAGTTGTGTGCATGATAGAGTTGCAAGGATTAGGCAGAAATAGCATATCCCTATAAATACTTCCGTGAGAACAACAGTGAAGCGTAAGTCTTACAGTATTCTTTCTAGCCATCCCTATGATACCACAGGTATTGGCCAGCTCGTATCGAGTAACCCGAACATTCTCTCCTTAACTTGCACAAAATTCCAACACGAACCGTAGTGACACAAGTTGTGTGAGTGCGTCTGATATTCTGTATCTTCAGATGGATCAGGTAGATCAAAAGTAAAAAAGGACCTAGAAGTACTCTTCTTTTAATTCACACCAGGACGTACAATATAGTCTAACCTCCTCTATACTCTGGAGTACAAAGGGAAACTTCTAACTTCCTTTGCATTTACATCAAAGTTTGCTACGGCGCAGCCGTTTGAAAATGCCTGAACTTATTAGTGCGTTCAAATAAGCATCAGTAAATTTGGTGGAAATACCGACCAAGCTTTTCAAAGTGAAAGTAACTGACTGTCACTCATGTCATAATAAATTGTTCGGGTTTTCATTTTAAACATTTTACTCACCGCCCACCGAAACCTGCGAGGTACCAGTAGGTCCGGATTAGCAATGTGCCCTTTGCCCTGCCTAACGCTTGTCCAATTCTCACTCGATCAATATTCACGAGTACTTCCAGCTCATTTCGAAGAAAGACTCTGACCCAAACAAAATCATCCAGTTTGCTTGCTCGCACGTGGTGTAAATTTGTTGGTTGGTGAACTAAGAACGTTTGTCCACTCCACTTGCACTTCCTATTTTGACTACTAGCCTGAAGTGAGGCTGTACTCTTTACCTTGTCAGCTTTGTTCGGAACTTGTTGCTTTGTATAAAGGGACTACTTCGGTGAACGACTAAGGTTCGCCTACTGTAATTTGTTATACATTCTTTCAAAGTACCGTTCTTAACTGGGGATCCATTTTTGGCCCACGCCTACCACAACTATCAGGCCCTGGCTAAAAAAACCCTGTGACCGCACAGTTTTTCAACTTGTTTCGAATAGCCCCCTGATTTCATTAGGAATAAAATGTGCTTCGGCGAACAGTCTGTTATTTTTATTTATCATCGGGCCACTTACATACCGTCTTACAACATCATGGTTGTCAAGCGAGCAAAACAATGACAACCAGTCACATAATTCCGTTAAGCCGCTGCGGTTTCAGTAACAATTAAGAGACAAAATTGACTTCTGAGAATGTAAGGCGGGTAAAGGGGGGTAATGTTGAAAATAGCTCTCGAACAAATTTCTTCCGGGCGCACGACTACAGATTGCACGTCCAAATTCCAATTGCTTCTAAGGTGGCCAAAGGGCTAAATCAGACTTATCTGGATTGGCGATTCGGCAAGCGGCAAATGAGCTGGAAGATCACGTCCTGTAAGAGTTGATGCTCCGAATGAACAATATGTGCCAGAGGTGCACCCGACATAGGTTTTGCCTTGTCCTCAATCAGCCATCAGGAAGACGCCTGGTTGTGCGACTAACGTAACCTGCTCCACAGGATCATGAGAAGGATGAAGCACAAAATGAGATCACAATTAGACGACTTATCACGGAGTTGTACGGGAACTGCCTGGTTGTATCTGAAAGAGATTTGTAGTTGTGCCACACTGTAGGTCTCTTCATTTGCGTTACTTATTCTGTGGGTCACCAGTTTACCCAACTCCTCGCCTTCGTAGTTTAGCGGCACCTCCGCCTGACACATTCGAAGGTTAATTTTGTCACGTAACTGTTTCACCAGTTGCTGTTGATTTGGCTTGCTTGGCAACTATAGTGATATAAAACGTTATGTGATTGGCTCGATGATGAATAACCGGAAACAGACTGTCCGTCAAATCATCTTCTACTTTTTTAGCTCGATAATTTCATGCCTACAGCTAGATAAAGTTGCGACTGCACATGATGTTGAATTGGCCAACTTCCATCCTATGCAGATTATCTCATCGCCATGGCCGACTCATGGGTCGATAACGTCACAATTTCCACCCTCCTAGGATCGAGTGTCAACCTTATCGTCTAGTGCAATTTTGTCTGCAGTACCCGACTCTTCCTCCCAGTTGGCACCCTCTTCAGAAACGTTAGATTAAAGAACACAGAACATTCCACTTTTGATGGGAAGACGTCACTGATGATTTCCAGTCAGCTGATAGCGTGTGCCAAAAGCCTCCTGAAGCCTACAACAACGTCGTTGAGCCCATTACACATGTATCCAATGAATTTTCGGGACGCTGTTGTCAACTTCACTGACGCACGACTACATCGCTTCATAGTAATCGTGAAGCCTGGGTGATATTTGAGTTACCTGTTGCCAGATCAAGTTTGGGTTCCATCTTTGTGCTGGAAGTTGATACACAGTTCCCATTTGAAAAGACCACTTCTATTATCCGAAACGGCTAGCAATTTGACTTGCCTTCGATCCTAACTATCATTATTGCTCCGTGATATTTATTCTAGAAATAAATGCAGTTGCGTCCCGGATGACGAAATCGTCAGAAATGACTCATACCGACCCCAAACTTGACAATGTGCCAGCTGACCACTACGATAACATGTTCAAGTCATCTTTCATTTACGCTGAATCGCTAGCGCATCAAGCGTTTACCCTCTGACAGGAGCCAAATTGACACCCACACTTTTGTTTTTACGAAGTATTGAGAGTACTCCGCTTATTTTGCATTCAATATGTTCAGAAAACATGGCCCCCTTAAGGATCCACGAAACCGTTTGGAACCTTTGATTTGCATCAGCGCTCAACAGGCTGCCGCATTTACTGACTCATCTTGTCCTGTCTAACAGATGTGGTGAATAACCGGTCAACGATCAACAGTTTTTCACTTGTTATCCGCAATACTATGTGAATAATATCAGCTCGATTGCTGAAGATACGACTTACATCAAAGAGACATCAATAGTCCTACTAACGGGCGAACTAACTTATCAGTCCTATTTGCACAGTGCGACGAAATTTTCGACATCCTTCTATCTCTCTTGGACCTCTTCTACACCTCCGCCAGTCTTCTGGCACATTTTCTAATAAATGCATTGCGCCAACCTGTTTCAACATCTACTGGGATGAACAACACTCTAGACTTCATTTTGATAACAAGTGTCTTCTTTGCCGAAAGTGATCGCAACGTGGTCGACTTCCTGTTTGACCTCAGAGCTGATAATTGTCAGCCGTCACGTACTGTCATCACATCAAATTCGTCAAACGGAGTATGTTCATGATTACGTTCAAGCCTTTGAAGTGGGATACATTATTTCTGACCTCTGACTCTGGGGCAGCAACTCAAGTATATGGTGAACATTTCAGATTTTTCATGGTCATCTAAGCCTCACACAATTTAAGACACCGCGATGCGTACGATGAATGCGGAAGTCTTACTCGGAATGATCATGGTATGACCAAAGGTCTTGGAACACAGCACCAAAATACGCACGATTTTCTTGATATTTAGAAAATGCATAGTAAGTTCAACAACGTAGATAATGGACTTCAAATGTTCTGTGCAAGTGAAAAATAGCGTACGTTCAAGGACAAACACACCAGCATGGAGTTGATAAAAGGCTGACGCCATGGGGGATCCTATCATCTAAGTGATAACTCTGCAGGACAAAACCACTGGTGGTGATCGCGTTGAAACTCTTGGGGGTTTTCATTTGCACTGTGCTACTTCTTTTACCAACGAAGGAAGCTTACTGCATTCACTTCCCCCTGTAAGTACGTGTGTGTTCCTACTGATGTGAATGACGTATGCCTGCAGTTAACTATTACTGAACCTTCAATTTCCCCAAAACCTGATAGCTTCCATCCTGTTGCTCTCAAACACAGAACTATAGTTATCCAAATTTGCTTCATCTTTACACATTACTTTTAACACCCAGTTCATTTCCTCTCCGGTGAAAAAATTCATAGATAAATCTCGCAATAAAGGTGACCTGCGACAAGACTTTGTTGATTGTCGCCCTATTGGCTACATCTCGATCTGTTCTAGGTTGCCGAGAAAGACAACACACTGTAGGATGTTTAAGTTCTTGTTGTCAGAAAACCACATAAACTACGTCCAGTATGGATTCCCCAACAAACGCTTTTGCATGATGCGTCGTGTGAAATTTCGTAACCATGTTACGAACCTCGTTAAATATGGCAACGTAGTTATCACTGATCTCTTGAACGCACAAAGGGTTTCTTATTATATACTTTATGGGCATCTTTTGGTTAAAGTAACACCCTCTAGTGTGCGTAGTCCGTTACATGATTGGCTTGTTCCATACCGTAACGGCCGCAGGAAAACAAGACTTAAATTTTTAACCAACGAATCCAACATCGTTATGCATAGTTGTTATGTACCGGAGGGCTTTATATATTTGGACAGCCACGGTATACCAATTACTGCCTTGGAACTCCATCCGGATATGCGTTAAAGTTATTTTCTGGCGCCGAAGAGGTGATTTTCCAGGCACGTTAAACAGGACGGACAGTATGCCACGTCAGGCATACGTCGTTTCGTCCTGCTACTCGGCTACACCTTCGTAAGATAAGCACACGTTCTCGTTTTGAGCACGCACACCATCTGCACAAGACGGATAAGCTAGCGCTGGAAAGTCTTCAGGGTTTATTCACGAATTGTTCATTTGTTCATTTACTTTCTCTGAGCTACACAGAACTCTGCCAGAAGTTCGAACTCGATGTTGTTCGGCTCATGCGCCTCAAGTTTAACCTCGCACACACGTATACTCTAACCTACGGTAGTAGGTTCACTACTAATTTTCCGTTCCGCCTACAATATTTCTCGAAGCACAGATCCAGAGACAGAAGGTGCACTTCAAAGCCTTCTAAAGTTCGAAGAAAGCTGTTCCCATCTGTTACATTAGGTTATTTCTAAGCTTGGAACAAACTTCTTTATGCAGTTAGAGCAGGAAAGAATGTACGTCAATTTAAATGGAGTTTGTATACCCTCCAGACTTCATCGAACGTCATATTCACTTGCGATCGTTTTTCCCCGAGCATGATGTCGTTGAAAATTAGCCCGGTAAGATCTGAGTGGTAACGGTCAGTATTGCGTGACAATGCGTCACACAATCATCAACTTACTCAAATTTATCCCTCACCGAGTAATTATGTTGGTTAAGGTTTGGAAGCTTATAAGTAACTCCCACAAACATGATTCTCTATACAGTTACACATAGAAACTCGTGCACACAGGAAAACGGGTTTGAAGTCTACATACACGATTATCCACATGCATACGTCCATTTGTGACAAAGCAACGATCTTACTGCGCTTCCATGTTATTTTGCTCGGTACCCAGCCCTAGGTGATTACTAATCACCGTACAAAGACTGTGCAGACTTAAAATTTTGAGATGAACAGAAAATACCTTGATTATTTATCTTACACCACTGCGTTGAAATCTCGCGTTACATCGTTGTTCCTCTCCGATCCTCCATGTTCTTTAAATAAACAGTCTGATAGCTTTTATGTACTGTACAACACTTCAAATTATATATCGGCTCTATAGGGCTGATCGATATCAAAATGCCGTGGGTATCTGATTCTACGAAAAGCCGTTGGTCGAATATCTATTGCTCCACACGACATTTGCCCACGTAGCACATAACCCCAATTGTATGTGGGGCAAACTAGGGCATTTGCAGTGGAATTAAGGTCATAGAAACGTGTCTACCACGGTGCTCAAGCCATAATGTCCCGTTGTATAGTTTTTGAAATTTTTTTACTTACCGTGTTAATTTTGGTGTCTACAAGCTGGGCAACTCAATTTCTCCACATCAGTTTCATGCATCTTTTTGTTGCGGTCCCATATCCACTGCGCTGTTTAATCGTCAACGCTGGCAGGTTGTCAGGAGGTGTTCTGTGGTGTTATTTATTTTATACCGCCTCCAACAGAAGGTAAAAGACTGGCGATCGTTACCAACCGTTTCTCGCAAGCGGAAGAGATTTACGCATCTTTCATTACAAAATTTGCTTCTCGTAATTTATGCGAGGTGACTGTTGTCTGCATTTCATGGAGAACTCAACACCAGGTGCCAAGCATTATGAGCGGCTGAAACAGATATTATACAGTTATGCGTATTTAAGGCTATGTGAGTCGTAGTCTTAACTGTGACCACTCCATTTTTTCATTTTCTTCAGATCACTGTAATGATTTCACTCACATCGCAAGCCCTCATGTCCGGCAAGAGATTATTACCCACAAGCATCTCGTTTGTAAAGTCAAGCCTGGCAAAAACTATTCCTTCTCCTAGAGATCTTAGTGTACTGTAGGTTAGCTGGATAGAATAGCATGTGCCGAAAGGTTCGCCTGGTGAATCTGTGAATTCCCACACACCGAAACCTTAGTTCAACACGTAGTTCAACATACGTGAAGGAATCCTGGTCAGACGGCAACTGTTTTGAACTTGGTAGCAAATGAGAACTCATACGATATGGGTAACGTCTAGGTGGCATCTTTTACTGGACAGTGGTTATAAAATCAGTAAGGTGACATTTATTCCAGCCAACGGCAAATCCTCGGACTAGTGACGTCGACATACTGGGGAATTGACATGGACAGAATGATCGGGAAGGCATAATCAACAGCATGGCCAGAACACAGGGAGGGTGGATATATTCAAATGATTTGGGACAAGCTGAAAACCAGGCTGCCGAAATTAACTGTCATGTTTGCCTCACGTTAAGGAGTTATCCGCTGCTGGAAACCGTCGCAGTGAGGGCGCAAAGTGAGTGAGGTGCAAACCATAACGTATTCGGCTGTACATGTGGACAGGCGCTATCTGTGGTAGAGGCGAGCACAGCGCAAAGCCAACCAGGTTCAGCGGTGCCCCGCGAATATGCCAGACAGCCACGTGCGTGCACTTATCACCGAACAGGCGTATCAACACAAGTATACATATATGCATCTACTTATTTTCATTGACTTGTTGATATGTAGGCAAACGTGTATATATATGCATGCATTTACGTACACACACGTGTTAGTATATGCTGGACAATAAATAGATGCTCGTATATATTCTTCATCCGGTTTGTTTACGAATGAATGCACGCACACGACTGTCTGGTATATTCACAGAAGTACCAGTGAAACGGAACTCAGTGAACAACACCTAACAAACTGGAAGTAAGTGAACGTATCTCATGAAATCTGTCAGTGGTTTTTTACACATGGCACTAAAAAGTGCCATTTGTTTCTCCCACTTGTCCAGATGACCATCGATTCTTCTTTCTGCTGGTCGTGTTGTGTAGTTCACACTGCTGCGGTCTACACACATATAAGCAGGTTGATATGCCAGGTAGTTGGCAAATGGGTGCTGGTGCCAACCAGAGTATTGATTGCACTGTACTCAATGCATATTTTCTTCATTCAAGTCCACGCGATTTCCATTATGAAGGCACATCCGGCAAACACATTCTAAAGGTTTTAGGGCACGCCGCTTTCCAAAACTTCCTCTAGCATTCGTTGTGATCTACTTAAACGTACCTTCATCAACTCATCTGATACCTGGTGGTTCCATAGAAAACTCTGATTATCTTAACCTCTGGCATGTGCCAGTAAATCACACGATATCCAAAGTTGGATCCCCTCTGCTTGGAAGGGGAAAAATTGATAGTTTCTGAGGAAGTTACATTCACGTAGGTTAATTCGTTGAAAATTTATGTAATATTGATAGTTTACGGCATCCACGTGGTACCACTTTTACCATTTAAGCGTGGAAAATGTTGCAAAACGATGTAATAAAATATACTCTCATATTCTTTCCAAATAGCAAAGTGGGCGGGTCCCGCGCGTAGGAAGATTTGCAGTGGACAAAATGGATGAGTAACGCGCTTTAAGACTTTCTAAAATGGCTAGATTCGCTAAAAACAGTTTAGGTATTAACGTTTAACATTTTCGAAGCTTCCCAATTCTCTTAATTGATTTTTGAAAAATCCACACAGGTAGAAAGAATGATATTCTGTCGTTTTGCATCAGTACACATTAGATATGTCCACATGTTCCGCCGCTAGATTTATCCACCAAGACAGTCAAATCGGGTTCATCAGCAGCCAAAGTTTTGAACAGGATCCACGGAGAACCCGAAAGAAGGAAACAAAACGAAAATGAGTAACATAAAGTTGCCACGAGAGACTAAAAATCGCATATCTCCGCAACTAAACGAGATAGATTCAAACGGAAATGTAACATTCTCAAACTGCTCTTTCTATGGTTTCCAGTAATGTCACAGTTATTTTGTAGTGGTCAAAACAAGTTACTGAATGGGCTAGGTAAATCCTAGTGTACTTCACTAGGTTATCGGTGAAAATGAAGTAAACGAATAAGACAAAATATTTACAACGTTCCAGAAATTTAGGGTAATCAAAAGGACTTGACTCACAGAAAAGTGTTCACAAGTGTTCCAGATGACCACCGCAATATTCCAAATTACCAGTATCCGGAAGTGGGTAACGTCACAGAGTTGCCGTGGACTGATGAGGCGCGATCCAGGATGCGTCGATGTTCGTGGTATAACGGAGTTAAAAAATTGGATGATCGATCCGTGTAGTGTCGTCAAACGACTGCGCAACTGAGAGGAAAGCGGGTCGGCGTGCGCAAAGTTTGTACTGTATTGCAAGGTCACTTTTATCAATTTAAACAACATGCAAAGGTGATACAAAAGGTTGCTGTACAGAATTGAAGCCTCGTTTGTGAAAATAAGAAAATCTCCACAGTTTGTTAGTCCGTATTCACCGAACTAAATATAAAGACAGCTATACTTATGCAGAAACCAAATCATTTTCCTTAAAATAAACAAACATTTCCATACCTTCCTGCATATGGACCTCCGCCGGGTGCGGTGGATTTTTCACAGCAGTAGTCAATTTCAGCATAAAAATGTACGGAGCGAGACAATTTCATCTGTAGCCCCAAGTATAAAGGATAATGACCAACTGCCCTCACATCTGTTTTAGACGTTGCGTGTAATAATTGGACAATAAATATCTTTAGTCTTTCAGGTAAACACGTCTTTCAACCTGTAGAAGATGTTATAATTTCGTGACGTATTTCAACTCCTGGAATAGTAGAACTCCGTTGTTGGGGAATCCTTTTGCTTTAGTCTTCCCAAAACGTGAACATGTAAGGTGCGGTAGTCCGGTGGTATGGGGATTGAGGGAAAGATAACGAAAAACTGCGTATCACGCCATTGTGAACAGGTACTGTAGAAATGTAATAAAATTGTATGTTATAAACGTGGAAAGTTATGCTTTCATTGGAAATTGAATGGAATTGGGCAGAAAAGCGTGATTATACCTCTGACAATTAAACTGTTATTGTATCATGGGGACTAAACATTTCATAAGGCTGCAAAGCTGTGATACGTTAGTAAACATATTTAAAAGTAGGAGTATACGCAAGAACTGGACAAGTCAGTTCCCAGCTAAAACAACAGATCGTGTCTAGCCGCCAGTCGGCCTGGAGTCGGTCTGCACCGAAAGAAATCATCCGTTTCACGGGATTCGCCTCGAAGGTCGTTCAAAAAGCAAAACGGTCCTTTTGACACTACTTTATGTCATTTCTTATCTATCTTTTACAAAACATTTTCGTTCGCCGAAAGGCACTTCAGGTCACTAGCTCGACCTAATTCACAGCTATTTAACTCGCACGTACAAGAGGTTTTACGATGCAAACGGAATTCACGTAACCGTATGTGACGACTGTTGTTTGCTTCCTTCCATACGGACTGCCACCGCCGTTAAGCTTCACTATCGGTAGTTATTAGTAGGTTTTTCTATTTATCGCTTGCCCATCTTCATTCTTTAGATCCCCACCCCAAAGTTTCCCAAGGTTAATGAATTATATACGCATAAGGTATTCAAAACATGCCCGAGTAAGCCGGTTGCAGTATACATATTGCACTTTCAGTCCATCGCCAATGTGGAAACCTGGCTGTTCGCCAAGTACCACTTCATAGTCATACCCGGAAAGAGGAATTCCGCTAGCCAACTTGCCAGACTCTTCCCTACCTTATATCACACGGAAGAGTTGTGCATATCACAATATACTTGGATTCATTATCAAACATTGTTCAACTTGGTATATTTAGAGAACGAAATCGCTAGCTTGGTCCCGCTGACCCGGCCCATGAAGAGGGCCTGATGATGCCGTATGCGTTCATACTAGTGACTGCTTCAACCTGATTCATTTGAAATGTGAATAACTTCTGGGTATGTAGTATAGGTTCACACTACTAGCTGGTCCAACCGATTGACTAAGGCAATCAACGATGTCTAGATAAGCAGTGTGCGTTCACACTATTGGCTATTCCAACTTCATTCAGTCGAGTTATGAATAACGTCTCATAATACAATATGAGTCCGAACCAGTAGCTGCTTCAGGCGATTGACTCAGACTGTTAACAACGTCTCAGAATGCAATACAGGTTCACACTATTAGCTGCTCCATCCGATTGACTTAGGCTATCAACGACGTCTGGGTATTCATTATGCGTTCATATTAGTGGCTATTCCAACTTGATTCACTTAACCCATGAAGAACGTCTGAGTATGAAATTTATGTCAGAATTAGGGTTCATTCCAGCCCGGTTCACTTAAGCTACTAACGACGTCTGGGTATGCAATATAGGTTCACAATAGAAGATACCCCACCCGAATAACTTGGTCGATCGACGTCTCAGTTTGCAGCGCACATTCATATTAGTAGCTGCTCCAACCGATTGGCTTAGGCCATGATCAGCGTCTGGGCATGCAGTTAATGTTCACGCTAGTATCTGCTCTTTCTGAACTACATCTACCATGAACAATTCAGAGTAGGAACACATGCGGGAAGTGATGATGAACCTGTATTTGAAGCGTTTGGGGTATATGGTAATCATCCTCTTTGATACCGTTGATTGTCATATTGATCGGAATACTTCTACTGCACCGCGATAGATACTTGTCGTTCTAAACAGCATACTGTGACGGGCTGAGATGCGATACGCGGGTAGCTTGATTTCATCTCTTTCCGTATATTGTTCCGCATGAACGCCAAGCGACCTCAATCTAATTGAAAACAACGCAGTAAAGTGGGTAGAAATTACTTCTCAAGGTTCTCGGTGATAGAATTGGACTTGATACCTTGTTCTTACGCTGCTCCATATACACCGAACATGTAAACAGCCATATGATAACGTCATTTCCAGCCATTTCCAAGAGCAACGTTTTATCGACCAGTATCTACCTGAAATCTTGCAAACAAAGAGAAATAGTATAAATATCGTATAGACAAGGAGACTGGAAATGTTGCCATACATGTTTCGCTACCAAATGTGTTAGTGTTCTTGTTAAAATGCAATGCGTACACTGTATGGTCGTATATTATCATTTCAACCATGTCTGTAGAACATCACCAAATGAAGCACTCTCAGGCTATGCCATGACGTGTTTCATCTCGAAGACTGCAATGATCGCATTTATAAGACTTGAAAAAGTGAGCTAACGCCAATAACGGGTTATTTTCACGAAAATGGTAGGAAATTTCTCCCATCACCACGCTAATACCTTTGGGTGTTATTCGATGTTTTCCAATTTTTCCGCTAACGCTGTTTATTGACAATTGATGTACTGTTGACACTCCCTAAACTTATAATTTTACAATTTTCCAGAAATATTTAAAAATCGAGAATTGGCGCCAAATGGTTCGTTTGGCCTTTTGAACGACCTTTTAGCCGAATCACGTTAAACGGATGATTGCCCTTTTCTGCCTCCTGTTCGAACCCAAGTTTACCCTCAATATACTTGGGAATCTTTTGTTCAGTTCACATACGCACAAGGAAAAGATAGATGGGCGAATTATTCGCATTCCTTCAGTCGAGCCGAACGGCTACAGGAAGGTGATTCGTATACGTTTGTGTGCGAAAGCATTATTGTTTGCCATTGGAATTTGACAACTACTCCACACGTATGAATTTCCATCGGAGCAGCCGACCTACAGTGTGATTTCAATTTCCTCTCCTGTGTTTCGCCGTAATCCCTCGGTAATTGACCGTACCGCGGCCACATACCACATTGGAAGCAGACACCAACAAGCCCCAGCTTAATCTCTCCGCAGATCCACTAAGTAGTTAGCAGAATCATTGGTGGCACCATTGGTCGCACGTGAAAACCACGGCTGTTATCTGTGGTCCGTAATGATATTAGAGAATTGCTGTTAGCCAACCAGATTGTAACGGTCTTCACGGTCTAAGTTGGCCGCTTTAACCTAGCTTCCCCGCCTACTGAATGTAATCCTCGAAAGCCCTCAGTACGCTGAGATATAGCTCACAACAGCGCACCTACTTCGAGGTTCTAACATGGCGCACGTACGCCTAAGACCAGACCTTTCACATCTAGAAAGGGTCAGAAGAATTGAGTTGGATAACCTCTCTGACGATTCCGATCGGAGTCTCATAATACATGGGGTGTCAGAGTCGTTCACTTCAACATCGCCACCGGATAATTATCTCTCTCAATGGCGATTCATTAGAGCTGGGCTATTCCTAAAAGATATTGTCCTTGCTAGAATAACACCAGTGCACAGATCTAGTCACCTCGTCCACTTAGAAGCAGCAAAACGTCTGGAAGTTGGAATTCTCAAGGCTGACATGTCTAATAGGGCTCAGAACGCATGACTGTCTCTCCGGTCAAACGTGTCCGGAGATACTGGCGTTCAGAAAACGCTTCCTGGAAAGAAGAAGCTACTGGAAAGGTCGTCACTTTCAGTTCGAACTTTCGAACCGGTAACTAGCCTCTCGGCGTCTCCCTGAGCAAGTTCCTTCCAAACTTTGCTCTCGCTTACTTCTCGCAGGTTGGCCTTAGTCTATTTGTGAGCAAACTTTCGTCTGCATTAACAGCAGTCACAAACCCACGAGTCACGATACAGGACAGTCGTATTGTAACACCTGTGGCATTTGTAGGCAATCGTAGTGACTGGAACGGCATATTAACCAACATCTCAAATCTGGCGAATAAGCTCCCCCAGGGGTGGCTGCTTTGTGGAGAAAAGAAATGTGACAGTATGGCACTTTCATAGACATGATTGGGGCAAGACATAGGGGATGCAGAAGTAAACCGGCAGAACGTGAATGTTTTAGGAAAGATAAGACCGATAAACGGAGTGGCAGTGACACCGTGCTTGTCCAGTCACATAGACCACCTGGAGTCAAACGACCTAATATTTCGTCTAGCACCCGAGTCCATTTGAGTGCGCGCCCGCCTTTGTTCTGATAAGCCCCTTACCCCAGCTCATTTATGCCACCCGCCCTGAATGACAGCGCAAGAGGGCAACCCAACTCTCTATTGTACACAGAACCATCGACTTAACCCCAGGTAGTGTTTTAACACTGGGTGATTTTAATCAGATAGATGGCGATTTCAACCGTCTGAACGTGCTCCACGGTCGGGACTGTTGTGCTGCGTCGTTTCTACTAGCCAGTACTAAAGCAGAATTAATAAATCCCACCAGATGGCGCCAGGATTTTGCACCGTGCAGTTTAGCCCTAATCTTCACAAACGAGTCTTGTTTGGTTGGGAAACTCCACACCAAAATGCCGTAGGTTACGGTAATTACTGTTCGATTTTGTCTCAGCTTATTAGTGCTCCCTCTAGAGTGGTAAGTGACCCTCCGAAGTTACGTAACTACTTCAAATTGGATTACGTAAGGGGGAACGGCTACATTTTTGTGGCCTTTCAGAACTTACCACCTTCACCCTCCGTGGAAGTATCTTAACACTATGTCAACGCCACTGTTAACTAGGATACCAACTTACTCGTTCCACTTGAAAATAATAAAACTAGCGAGCCGTTCCATGCACAAAAGCGGCGCACGTAACCTGGCTTCGAACTGCAGACCCATTTACCTTTCCAGAATCCACTCAACTTGAAGTTCTTGATCTATACTAATTTAAATTTCGACGGCTCCACGGTGATTCAATATTCCCACACTTCCTCTTTAGAGAAGACTTCGTTGATCAGTTCATCACTGTAGCGAATGACGACGTCGACGAGGACATAACAGGAAGATTTTCAAGCATCGTCCTCGGAACATTTTTAGGCAGCAGTTTTTTCCCCGCAGGGTTGTTAACTTTTGGAACAGTCTCCCTGCTGAGGTCGGCAGTAGCGCTTCTAGCGATCACCTCAAAGCATCACTTGACTCACAATTTCTAAAAACTCTTTTATGCAAGTAATCTTATGTTGTTTTGTGATATTCGCTGTAATTCCCAAGAGCGTTGCTACACTCTGTTTTCAATGAATGCCTTTCAGACCAGCAGACGCTCGCTTGAGACTTAACAAGAAAAACCGACTGGACCTGGGAGCCTTGGGCCTCTGCCTCGAGCCCGTGTATCAATTACAGAATCGCTGAATCGCTTGCGTTTAGTCTTCTATTAACTCTATTCTCATACTCTTATTCGACGCCTTCACAACGAATCTCCTCATTTTGTGGTTTTCCCTGACCAAAGTCCTCGTTCCGTGCCACCCATAAGCGGGTCATAAATAAGGTGAGCACTTTTCTGGATCCACAAAAATTAGCGGTTATGTAACGTGCAGTCGAAACCAGCAAGCGCGCACAGGTTGACTTTTAATTGTGTGGGAGCATGAATGCGCTGAAAACTATCCGCAGGGAGTAAATGCGCATTTGTGTAGACCGTTAAAATGTGGGTTTCAATAAATTCTGAATGGTAATTAACGAAGGGTTTTGTGAAACATGAAATAAGCCTATTTTGTTATTGGAAATAAGTTTATTTTATTGTGCCAAGCATTTTTATCAGGGACGTTAAGGGATTACGATATCTTGATTAAAAAATGCGTTAACGAGGTAACTGAAATTTGGACTTCGGTTAATTTAAGGAGTTTTAGCAAGAAGAGCATGAAGAACGTGCACAATATATGTGCTAAAATATTTTCCTGTAAATTGTACATTCGATAATTCATTAAAATGTTGAAGACAGCCGACTCGCAGTTGAGTTGGTATAATCAACACCACGTGGAACTGGGAACCTCCGGTATTTAGCGAAATCGTGAGCAAATAGATACGACAAGAGCAGGCGGTCTTCGGGCACAAGGTGGGCGTTGTTCTATGTCGTCTGACTACGGTAGTTACTGCTGACGGTATTCGGACATTCGCTAGTTTGGCAATATGTCAGCCAGGAAATTGATTACATTGTGGAGTCACATACGTTAAACTTCACTGTTCTATAAGTGAACGCACTGATGTCTATGCTCGACAGTCAGCCTACCTGCACCCTATAGTCACAACACCACGACCTATGGTTGAACGCACTGTCGCCCATGCTCGACAGTCAGCCCACCTGCACCCTATAGTCACAACGACACGACCTATGGTTGGACGCACTGTCGTCCATGCTCGGCAGTCAGCCTACCTGCACCCTAT
>LUCH01002292.1:0-44929 GCA_013368495.1 Paragonimus heterotremus
CAATCTCAAAATAATGCAACAAACCTTAACAAAATCAAAACCGCCGTTGGACTCCCGACCTTGGTTTACGTCAAAACGTTAGCTTGTAATTCATGGTGCAGCTAACCCCGCCACATATAGGTCAGATTTGTAATATATGGCTGGATCTTCTGGCATCATCTGAGTTAACTTCACAGTCTTAGTTAGTGCCAAATCTTAAACGTTGCGGTCTCGAAATTAGTCGGAAAACGAACTGGGTCGATTCGGTTGTGTGTTATTTCCAGTACATCCACCGAATCTGTGAGCTCGACGCCGGTTCGTCGCTATGGGTGGTCCAGCGTTTCACAGAACACGGAGTTATTTGTCTCTCTCAGGGTCTTCAACGATTAGGAACGTGTATGACTAGTTCAGGAGTGTAGATAATTTTGTTCTCACCCTTTTCAGTATGGTTTCACGGGGAATTTGAAATTGCCTAACCGCATTAGTTTGTTTTTGTAGATTGGTCATAACGTTACGTAAATGGGCTTCATATTGTACCATCAGTGCGCAAGCGGCATCTAGGTTCCTTGGGCTATTGGGACATTAGTAAACACCGTAATTTATCGGTGTTTTGCCGTCTTCATCTGCCCGCCCCTTGAGGAGAAACCATTGGTTTCTTCGGTTTTGAGACTTTAAAACATGACTTTGTTGTGTCAAAGCGGCCCAGTTACCCTTATGGAATTTTGTGGACACCAAAGTGTAGCTCTTAGCGCGTATCGCCGCCGACATGGGTGGCGCTGAGCGCATAGATAGACTACCTCTTAGGGCGAGGCGTACGGGTTGTTTGCGGAAGGTCTTCACAGTACACTCGTCATTGCTCGAGAACCCGCACTGCTTATCCACTATTTTGCAGGAGCTAAACTTCGAGTTTGGGTAGTGGCTCGACTAAAGTAGAGGGTACCGAAAATCGAGCTGCATGAAACCACTGTTACAAATTTCAAACTGTCTGGAAGATCAAGCAACTTTTTCCTCCGGCTCTGCATTCTTCCCGGACCCAGCACAAGTCAGGATATATTTCGCGTAGTTTATACGACTGTTTACTTATGCTTGCATGCTACTGATGACATCATCTATCGCATACATCTCACTGGATCCCGGACAACACCCTTTTGACGCAGTGCTTGGCAAGACAATGATAAGAGACTCGGGGTGTGTTACAGACAAGAGGTTAGTCCGCCCCAACTGACCAAATTTGAAAAAATTTGATCGGAAAGGCTTGACGAACGTAGGTAACTGGCAACTCGAATAGTTTGTTAGATATTCACAGACTTTGGTACTCTAATGCGAGACACTTGCAGAAACGGATAAACACACAAGAGAAGCAACTTATCTTCAAATTCGAACCACCCATGAGTACGGCTTGATCGTTCACGGGGACCGACGGACGTGGGAACTTGTGTTTTTTGATTATTCCAGCCGCTGATACCTTGAACATTGATAATAGGTGAACTGTGGGAGGTTAATAGAAACTGCAGCAGTACTGTGCCGCGATAAGCAGAGGAATAAGGTTCACAATAACAGCTTCAAGCTGGACAAGAGTGACTGGTAGATTCCCATGGGCTACCGAGATGATTCCGTCGGGTAAAGAAAGACTGTGTGAATAGAAGAGACTTATGAACGACGATGAAAGGGCCAATGAAGTATCCCAAGCATTAGTCATATTCCTCGCTTGCCTGTAGTAAAAACCGAGCATGCAGACGTTCACCAAACAGACAGGAAACCAGTAGACAAGCAACGAACAAACCGGGGGTTAGTCAATTGTTTTAATTGATCGGTCGAACTCAGGCTTCCAATGAAAACCACAGTTTGGACCGCAAAAGTTACATGTTGGCATTTTTGATTCACGTGCTTATCCAGCACCCGCTTAAACAACGGAGTACTAGCCGCTTGCACTATATTTTTGCGTGGCGATTGCCGTGGACAACTGACGCGCACAGGAACAACTGCTGTCTACGCAGAAGGCATGAACGCTACTGGTTTGACTTCAGTGAGTGGTCGCACAAGTTGTGTTTGGGGCAAATATAAACATGTGCAGATTTCAGTGAAATTCATCATGGATAATCTTGTGGAGTAGTATCATATCACCGTGGGCTCGCTAGTATTCGAAACCAAACAGATTCGGTGTTAGGAATTTGTCCGAATATGATTTTGCGGCTGTCCCTGTAAGCGATTTGTGGCCCTACTTCAAAACCCTTTTTAACGTATCAACGTTCCACCTTAAGGAGAGAGAATAGGCCTGGATATTTACTTCCAGATGAGGACGGACATATGTGACGGCCACTTTTCTGAAAGTCTCCGTAGTGAACTGGCCCAGTAGGTAGCTATGAACGTTCATCCCATAAATGGCCTTCTGGATGATCGTTCTACAGTTTTGAGATAACGTGAGGGCATTAGTGATGACCGTCCTTAGATCAGAAGCCTTAATTACTAACTGCAGCTTGATGCCACTCAAGAATAGCTGATATTCGTTCGAATTTAAAGTCCCAAGACCTTGAAATTAACGGAGTTGAATGATACGGCACTCTGAGTAGCCCACCACAATAAAGTATCAATGATGTCATAGTGACGCTGATCCCTACAAGCAATAAATCGCACGGAAAACCTCGACATCATCCGCATAGACAATATTTGGGAACTCGCTAAGCCAGACAATTTGTTCACAAAAATTTAAACAGTTGTGGCCCACGAATAGAAACACGCGGACCCCGGTGAAAGTTGCCATACTAGATGAAAGGACTCCATTGGTATGGGCATTGATAGAACAGTCCTGCAAACAGTTCTGAGACCAGTTAATCAGATCGCTCCCTAAGCCCATGTAATGATTGTAAATCTGAACGGAACACTACACGTTATTGTTGTTTTACTACATAAAGAATCACGTTGTACAGATACCGAATACATTACAATTCCGTTGGCTGACGTGCTGTGTTATTACTACTGCGTAGAAGCTAGCTCTGGGGTTGAGCTAAGTATATTTCTTACTACTATTACGTATTCCTAATTACCACAATTGGCGTCGCGAGCAGTTTATTTCATACGATGAATTCTTGCAACATGGAAATTCTGGATGTCTACTCAAGTTCAAGGGAAATGGAGGATTACTTATAACGCTTTGAAATTTGGTGTATTACTTGCAACGATATGACAGAGGAGAAGAAAACGCTGCATTTCCTCATGGTCGTTGGCAAAGATGCATATGCATTAATTAAAATCCCGGCGTTTCCCGATTTGCCTTTTTCACTTTCGTACGATTCTCTGAAACATCTGCTACCGAGGCATGTTCGGCCCGTCAACATTGAAGCTGTGGAAGAAGCGCGGTTCCATACTTCAATCAGAAAGAAATCCCAAGAGGTCCGTGAGTCTGTTATTCAAACTCAAGCACCAAGAGATTGATTGCAGAGAATAATTCACTTTGTCTTCAACAAAAATTATTACTACTGAGGGGTGCTTCTTTCCAATCAGCCAGAGCTGTTTGTGGACAGTTCCAGGATGTACAGGGCGCTGTAAGTGAGGAACATATCGCCGATAGTGCCGAGAAGCAGGCAAACCAACAGCAGCGGCAGTTCGAAAAGCTAGACTGTCAGAGAAGTATGGCAGTCGGGCCACATCATTTTACACCAAATTCTGTCCAAAAGTTTGGTAACTGTAAGTCATGTGGCCATGAACATTCTCGTTTTATGTGTCCATTTCGCAACTCCAAATGTTACGAGTGTGGCGAGGTCGGTCATATTCAAGCTGTCTGTTGTTGTTCAAAAACGTGTTTTGACCAGACTTCTTTAGATGAACAAACCGTTGCATCTGAATTACATGCTATTGCTTTTGCTGTGACCTGCTAATTCTCCCGGTTCCATGCATCACATAGTACAATCTTCTATTGTTAACGGTAGTCCCAAAAATTTCTTCATTGCTGACACTGGTAGTGCTGAGTCTTTTATTTCTGCCGCTTGAATGAAGCGCCTGGAACCTTCTGTTACTCTGAAACCTGTTATTATATCTTTTAACACCATTACTGAACCTGTATTGCCTGCTCTTGGCGAATTTAAACTTCCATTCACAGATATGCAGTTTATTACTTATACTTGTTCATTTGTTGTCATTAATTCCTACCTGTCTGTTATTGGTCTCAATTGCATGAGTATTCTAAACTTGTCTCTACCGTTGTCTGTTGAATTTTCCGAGTTTGAAAATCCAGCTTCTGAGTCTGTTTCAGATTCGAATTCAGTTACGAGAGGGGTATCTGCAATTGAGCCGGCGCAGACAAGAATTCCTGAACGTGTGAAGAAGAAACAACGTGATCACTACTACCCGAACGTTCATTTTAACCGTGGCGGATGTGATGATTGTAAATCTGGATGGAACACTACACGCTATTGTTGTTTTACTACATAAATAATCACGTTGTACAGATACCGAATACATTACAATTCCGTTGGCTGACGTGCTGTGTTATTACTACTGCGTAGGTGCTAGCTCTGGGGTTGAGCTAAGTATATTTCTTACTACTATTACGTATTCCTAATCACCACAGCCCAGTATTCTGAGTTTTTTTTAGTAAGAAATCATGATTCACATTGTAAAATGTCTTCCAGTCGCCCGAGGAAACTACCAGTGCGGGCACGTCGGCGTCCATGGTAATTGTCTACCAGTTCGTTTTCTCCATGAAGTTTGTCTAGCATGATCTGGTTTCATGTGGGACGCATTGAGCCGTGTACAGATGCTGCATAAGATTCAGTATTGCTGGCGACAAGTTTTGCCAACTTCGCGGATTGTTCACAGGTCCGAAAATGCCTACAACCTATTTTTGACCTGCTTCTTGATGGTTTGAAGCAAGATCCCTGCTTATGGACGGGGTCTTGATTTGAATAGATCCGTCGGAAAGCGTTTAAACAGGAAAACTGGCACTTAGTTGATAAGTGAATAGACGAGAAATGGGCATGAAGCAGGGGTTCAGGTGTTCATTGCAAGCAACTACTGGAATGCTGATGACAGCTTAAGGACAGCCACTTGCTTGAAAGGGCCGACAGAGAGATAGATGAGCACTCACTGAATGCAGCTTGCAAACAGGTGTTCCGCAACATGTCAACCGTGAAAATTTGCTTAATTCTTTCTATCGTAATTTGGTTGGCAGAACAGAAGAGCCGAAATTATCTGAGATTTCCTTGAAATCACAGTTTGAACGTGTTGGTGATCGGTGCTGAATTGACCTTTACCGACAGGCTGTTCCAACAGGGAACCATTCAAAGTGCGAAACAAATGATGCCGACAAAAAGACAGCAGCGCTCATGCCGGAGTCAACAAACAATAATTTGTCGCGCCTGCGAGTTCAGTTCTGAGTACGACAGCCTAGCAATGGTGTTTGGTGTCAGTCACACTCTCGTGGACGAATATCCGCCGAATAACTGGGTCAAACAAATTCGACCCCTGAAGTCTGCTTTGATAATTCGAACACTTGAGTCCCTTCGTTTATTACGTTACCTTGCGTCGAACGTGTTCAACGCAAAAGCAAGTCTTTATTAAGTTAATGAGAAAGGGCTCAGTGTTGGCCTGTTGAATTAGGCGAACTGAAGCAAAATTAAGACCGGTGGAAAACAATCAGTTGACGCATCACTGAGTTCCACTACAAGGCCCTTGCATGGTTCGTCAAGTATATCGAAATCGACACTGAACAGGTCCTCGTACCTTCTGAACAAGGTATTGAACGTCAAGCCAGCCTGGTGATTGTAATGAAACTCAGTGATGTTGCTTGCGACAGCGTCAACTGATTGCTTTCACCGGTCGACGCCGATAGGTCCGAGTTTGATATAGGTGAATAATAATCCGTGGGTACCTCGATAGACTAGGGCCGCTGTGCTAGAAGATGTATTAAATCAACAGATTCGTGAACCGTAATTGACAATCACCAGACCCGCTTGTCGAATTTTTGCAATTGCACCTACGTACTACAGACACGTTATCATATAACAGAATAACGGCTGATAAAATGGCAAACACTGGAACGACGGTCAGCGGTAATGGACAATGGATAACGGTACTGGACGACTGGGTATGGGGTGCCTATCTGAAGAGTAATGAAGCTGTAATGCCGACGGATCACGAATCAAAAGACGCAGTACGGTTCGGAAACAAACGGTATGTTTCCAGTAATGTTTGCGGAGTAGAGAGCAGTCAATTGTAGACCGGTCTTGGGCTAACGGCACCTTCCAAGAGAAGGATGGAGGAGAGCGCAAAGTTTGTTGCAGTTCACTCAGCGACACTCAAAACTGCGCCCAGTAAATGTCCATTGAACTCTCTTGTACGTTACAGAACGCTTGTAAACGTGTGCGACATAAACGACCTTGAATAGGGTAATAACGAGTAAGTCGGAAGGGATTTAATAGTTCGTTACGTGCAGTTAGTTGCACGACTGAAAAATTGCACTGATTTCACGTCAGGCACAAATATAATCATGGGTGTCAAAGGAACAAGCAAAAAAATACGGTAGCAGCGGAGATTTTTCGAATAACTACCTAACAGTCGGTCATAACACAGGTGACTAAAGAGGAGGTGTGACCATTCAATATCGGTTCGCAGACTGACTGTCAGAAGGCCGATAGCTAATGAAGAACAGGGACCTGAAGAAAAAATGTCGGGACGAGGCATATTAGCAGGTACATTTCCTGTCACACAAGAAGCTGGTGGAACCAGTTAACATTCACCCGCTGACCGAATTTGCGCCGGCTTTTGACGACTTAGCATTATCACGCTTGGCCCCCTGATTCCGTGCATCTTGGTATGGAGCTCGTTAAAGCTGGTGTTTCCCACCTCTGTTGACAACCCAGTAAACTCTTGAACCATTGATCTTGCCAGTGCTGTATCAACCACAGTAACTGTCACTATCCCAGAATGGTACACTGAGCAACACATCCATGATCCAACTACTAACTTTGCAGGTAAAACAATCTTCAGCAAGATTGATCTCGTTCACGCCTACTAACAGATACCGGTAGCACAAGAAGATTTACCCAAGGCGGTTATTACCACCCAATTCCGTTTGTTCGAATGGGTGTATGAACCTCGGAAATAGCATCAGGATAAATGTTTCATTGTTCCTAGTGTTTTATGTAACTCTCCAGAGCGGTGCTACACCGTGTTTTCAATATCTGCTCCTCGGGTCAACCGATGATCACTAGACATGGATCAAGAAAAATGGACTGGATCCCTGTAATCTGGGTTTGTGCAATGAACCCGTGTATCAATAGCTGAAGTACTGAATCGTTGAAAAGGTAACCGAACCTCCACTGTCTTTGGGGGGCTTGAATACAAAGCCATCTACAAGTGGGGAATTTTTGCGCCTGCAACACACCTGCTCAGGTCGTTGCGCATTTTCTCCATGAGTTTGTTATAATGTATAAATTACAAATATATTTGGACTTTTATTCGGCCTTGTGTAGTATTTGTAGCTTCTGTCTGGAATCATGTCCTCGAAGGCCATACACGAATCCTCTGCAAAATTGTTGCTCTATAATTCACTGGCCCAATGGAATTTATCAAAAAATTTCGTGAAAATCGTTACCAAAGACTCACCCTTTGATGCCAGCGATGCTTCTTTGAAGCATTCGGTAGGATTTGTAATTCAGACTAAATAATTGGTGGCTGTTACAGAGGCTTGTTGCCAAACCTGATGTATTACTCAAACGAAGGGGCAAGTTGGGTTTGGTTATTGCTGGTAGAAATGCAGAAGAAACAGGACAGTGGATATCAGAGCGTTTGAATCGCAGTATACAGGTACGTGCGAGGTATTTGGTTACAGATTCCACTTCTTGCTGCGTTTTTTTATTCTTCGGCTTTCCGTGTTGCAGTTTTACCATATAAGAAATGTAGACTTAAAACATTGTCATACTTTGAAGCCTCAGTAAGGTTGACGTTTTCGGTCGTTTTTCTTACGACAGACGAACGTTTATCTGAGTTATGAACGCTATGTTTGTTGGGCATTCTTCTAATCAGCTGGATCTATGAATTAGTGATGAAAGCTCAATGCAACGGCTTTCACGAATCCATCGTTTTGTCCTGGAATCAGGTTTGCGAATGATAAGTTGAACTACAGAAGGTAAGTGCTGTATTTGAAGTGGAGTCGGATCGTAGTTGAGATGAACTTCAAAAGTAGGAACACCATTAGCATAACGAACATTCCAAGTCTTACAAGCACACATAAGAGCCTGTCTTGTTGGATTTGAAGATTGACGACTTCACTGCTCAATGAGATTCTGTTTGACGTAAGTTATCAGGATACTTCGGGTTAAAGAAGACTAGCGCCGATCCACCGCTAAGTCGGCAACATTGTAGCGAGTTTTTGCTCAGTGTTAGATTTTAGTCTTGAGTTTCAGTTTTGAGGCTCGGGACTACCTCACATACAATCCCCAAGATCAGCTAGTTCTTTCGAAGAAGAAATGGTGAGATCACATACCGTTTCCTGAAGTGTGGTCGAATTAAACTGGTATTTAGAAGCTGAGAACTGCAAGAGTCAGATTTTTCAGATTTGTCTGAATAATGCTGGCGCATTGATAAGCTTTTGTGCATTCGCCTTTATTTCAGGATGGTGCGATAAAGTTTGGAAGCAAAGGTTCTTAAGTTCTTCCCCGTGGGTACTTTCCGAAGGGAGTAGTTATGTAAATGGTACTTGACATTCAACAAACTATAGGTAGACCTAACTTTGCAGTATAAGCAGTTGACCCGTGAGCTTTTAAGTAAATTCTCTGGTTGTTGGTTTACCGTCCGTCAGCGCACTACCCTCAAAATGGTTCTAACTTGAAGCCTAATCGAACAAAATTATCTTTTAAACATGTACGCCGAAGCACTTTCCGACTTCTCTGTTACCTGGAAGGGTGATCTCGTGCGACCTCAAGCAATTTTCTGAGTTTTTCAGTAGTCTACAGTGTACTATCATGGCACTGACATGCTGTTATGCCTCTTCGAGACTTTCGGTAACCACTCTTAACAGTAGACTTCACTGTTTGATTTTAAGGATTCCGGTTGGAAACCGTCAGACGTTCAGAGGAACACTTAGTCAAACAACATTCGTGATCTGTACAGAAATAACTACCGACTGTGAATCCCTCTGGTTGTTATTACGCCTGTCTTCAGTGACGGCGGTGGACATCCATTGTCAGTCGGCCGACCATCCTCTAACATCCAGTGCAAGATAATGCAGCTTTTGTTGATACTCACCAGCCTCAGTCATTTCGTGGATTATCTTCTTTATTTCATAGTTCCCAATTTGGTCCTGTGTAACCAAAACGTTTACCTCCATGGATCGCCCTCACGAAGACGGAATAAAATAATCTCTTTTCACCTCCTCTTTTTTGAGTTCGCTACTGCGTTCACTTATGTTCTGCATGTCATGGGCACACGAAATTTTGACCTGTGACTTTTGAGAAGCTTTATGCTGGATACTGTTGCCCCGGGAGACCAGTCCACTTATTTTCACATCCTTCTTCATCTGCTCCTAATTTTCATTTCTTCAAATCAAAATAACAGGTAAACATTTGTGGTTTTAATGTTCGAAACCCTAACAGATTGATCGGCAAACTGTTGTGACTGGCACCCTGTCAAGTCTGGAATTGAATGTATAGTGTACCTGTACAACGTACATTCATGATGGTAGTGTTGTCCTTCACCCGAATGCGACCTTGGATATTGCTAGGGATCAGTGGTTATTTCTAGAAGTCTCTGGTTACACTGAAGCCGAGTCTCGCAGTGAAGCTGGGATGGAAGTTTCACTGAGCTCCAAGGCAAAGGAAAGGCTGCTCAACTGGACTACGCTAAATGGTTGTCTGTGTCCCGTCAGACTTGGCACCCCACTCAATGTTGATCGACGCAGAAGAGAAAGACGATGTTTATTTATCATATCTGCATTCACTCCAACACACCATTATTCACATGTTCTCAGGAACGCCTTTTTAAATGCCTCGTTCGATCTTCTGGGACAACCTGAACATCTGGACTTCATTGTAGCTGCTGGTGATGTGGACGCACCACTCCGTTGTTTTACTCTCGATGAGTGGCGGCTGGGTAGATGATCCGCAATATTTGAGGGATCGAGTCTCTTTGAGCCATGTGTCACAAACTACAATGTGAATTCCTTTCGTACATGTCAATCTTTTCAGCTTGTGGCTAGTTTGACAACGAATGTTCCCAGGAGGAACTGAAATCGATTTGAATCGCGAAGGACACATCTCCAGACACACAGTAAGGAAAAGTTGACCGTCAAATGTATTTGAGCTCATAGGGAAAAGTTGCCAACGATTAGTTAGAAGACGTCGTAGTAATTCAGAATTTGTAAGTTGTGAGTCTTCATTAGGACTTTGTTCCAATACTGTCTATATGATATATGGCGCTCAAGTGTTATGAGGTACTGCTGTTACTGGTGATGGTAGTGATAATGGACGAGGTGTTGCTTCGTCCTAACTAAGTGTCACCAACGAGTGCGCTACTGTATCTTTCGGTCATTTTGGTGTATGCTGCTTGACCATGGTTTCAAGCCTTATCTGTGCCATCGTTGTTCCTACTTGCGAAATTCCCAGTAGATTTCTAAATGCGGTTAAAATCACAACTCATTGTTTTTACAAGGGCAGAGTCAACTTAACGGTTTATGAGGGTAAAACACACTGGTGCATTGTAAGTGCGTTTCAGTGTGACGTCCAGCCTCGTGCTAAGTGAATGTGTTAAAGAAGAGTTTGATGAAGACAGCCTCACAATTGAGATTGTTAGCGGAAATAGTTTGCCTCATCGTCTCCTATAGGAAATTAACACGGATATTCTTGTATGCCAACATATGAATGGCGAATAACCTGTTGTCGTACACCATTTCGTATGCATAAACTAATGACTGGGTGTGTGGCTGATTCAAAACTCAGGGTTCGTGCGTTGTTCTACCAACGTTGATTTACAACGCACTACTCGTTCAGTGTGTCCACTTGGATGGTGTCTACTCAAGATGTTCAAGAGAGTTTAATTGTTTACAGGTTGGCGGTTGGATCGTACAGTCTTGGGTAAACAAAGTTGTACGTTTGGATGACTTTCAGTTTGCCCCTTATTTCGTCTTATCAGGAGCCTGTAATCAGCATATCGTTCGTATAGATCCGGCTCACCCAAAATTTATAGGGTAACTTACTCGACTTTCACCGTGTGCATACCGAATGGCTTCTCCATGGTTACAGAGGTCCGTTTATAGGGAGCTTTTGTACGAAATAAAATTTTCGTGTGCATCGTGAATTTGAGCGTTCCAAATAATTAACAGGGATTGGAAATTTTATTGGGCTTGATATATTTTAATCACAAACAAAATAGATTGTTTCTTTCAATACCATTTGCAAACGAAGATTTGATATCAATAAAGCACATCTTGTCCGCTGTACAGTGTAAGCGGAATACATTCAGACGTGGATTTAAAATTTTCGATCGCCAGCTGGGTAAACATGCCCAAGTGCAGACCAACTATATGGCAAGTCATTGTTAAAATAGGCCTCGTGAAACTACCAAGGTTTTGCGCTTTTTGGCAAGCCATAGTGACGCGTACGGGTTTTAGTCCGCAATATTTTCATTCAGTGATAATACTACGTCACCCTCATTACTATGTTGCTTATTGTTTACAAATAATCAGGTGCATGTTTTCACAAGAATGTGCCTCTCAACTTTTACTGGGAATCCATGTTTGTATTTTACGTGCTGTTTTCCGAATCTGTTACTGATGTCCAAATATTAACTTTTTGGGTCTTTGTTGCAGCGTCCGTGCCTTTCGTTTAGTCAATAATCCTGGTAATAACTGATACATCACTCTAGCTTAGTATGTGATGTGCTAACTTCATACCAGTAATTTCTCTCACCGTTCCACAGCTTTGCGAAAGTAGTAGTTATCCCACAATTCCCGTTCGACCTATGGTTTGTCTCACGTCTGTCGCTAGGAACACAGTACATTTGTTGTTCACATTACGGCGACTTTGTCTTGGATGGTCTTGCATACTTGTCTTGTAATTTGCAAGCCGGGTCATTGCTAAGGAACCACAATTTTTAGCACTAATATACCTCAGTACCTAGGTGGAGAGTTATCGAACAGCACTTTCACTCATTGTTATATTTTTTCTAGCCTATTTATCTAGGCACGAATTATACTTACCGACCCGAACTTGTCAGGTCAGTGAGTCACTGACTTTGGGACGGACACCGGCCTGCCATGGTAGAAAACTGATCTCAGCGAATATGTCAAAGTGTCACATGCTCGCTTCTTATCCGTGTCGAATGACTGACGCTTGCTCCTTTTCGTGTGATGTTGTGATGACTGGCCGGTGGTAACGAAAAGTGTGTGCGAATGGCTTTGTGTCTGTTGGTAGGAATCATAGCGGCAGATTACGGTAACCTATGGTGTCGATCGTAATCACAATTTTATGAAATAGAAGTGAGCCTAACGGTTGTGGTAGATTATTTTGAATGTTTGGCCTTTTTTGTTTGAGTGTCAGTATGTGATGTGTGGTGTAAGGAAGTTTAGAACAACTTGCTCCCATCTGGTGTTTTTTCTCAATGTCGAAAAATTTCCCGAGAATGTATTTTGTTGAATCGACACAGACATTCTTGAGAGGCGTTAAAAGCTCCTCCCAGCAAGTATCTCGTGGTTCTGGTATCGTAAGTCAATAAAACCACAACATGCGGAAGGGTATGCAAAGCCAGACGAACCGAACTTAAGCTGTCTTAAGGCGCGAATTCTACGCTAACCATATAGTGACATATCATGTGGTGTACATTCTTAGTTGCATCATCGACGGAAATCTGTCAGTGTTTAACATAAGTGGTTAACCGACGGGCAGCCTTAAAAAGCTTTACTTTATTGATAAAATAGAAACGGATGCAATATAATTCCTAAAACAGTTGTCGTGAACTTTGATAGCAGTCTTCGAAGTGTTTGCACCTTGAGAACGCATAACCGAATTGCACTTACATTTAAAATTGGACGATTAATTGTCACATTATCTTCCGATAGGTTGTTCTTCCATCGATGGTTGTTACCGACCTATACGTATACTACGGGTCATGCTAAATGGATATTTGTATATTTCGCTATCTAAACGGTTGCTGCTGCTTGTACAGTTTTGTTTATGAGTCCTTTTGAACACCCATTATGAGAGAGTTTCTTCCGAATTTACTATCCTTCATCTTATGGAGCATCCGGCGTGCACAGGTTCCATGTTATCTTCAATTAGCAAACCACGTTCCCACTCTTTTACTAACTTAAAAGGCTAAAGGTATGTTGGTTGAGTTTGGTCCACTAAGATTAACCCGTACTCGTACCACTTGCCCTACGAAACGGAACTACATCAAGTAGTGTTAGTATATCGTTCTCTTCTGCACTTATATTGGACCTTGTTTGAGCGCGAACGATCAAAATCCGCTGGTAAGTCTCGAGTAGACGATTGTTTTAGGTGGACGTTATTCAGTGTACGCATCGGAGTTCTTTACATACTGTTTATTTTTATATCTCCAGAAAACAGTTATTCAATCGAAGTTTGTATTTATTGCTTTCTTATTCAAGGTTGGAAACATTACTGGATGTTTGGATCGTTTTATCGTTGAACCCTTCGTGCCGCACGATCAGGCAAGCGTTCATTTTACTCAGTGTTTTGCGGACTAAATCGTTTTTTGGCCGAATTCACAGTTTTAATGAACTGGTCCTTAACAACTCGATGTTCATCATGTTATGCATGTAAGAATCTGTTTGTGTACGCTCTTATTTCTATCCATGCATGTACACATCTGTTCAAACTTCCGTGCACCTGTGTATAATTGGCGGGGTCTTTTTGGATTATCCCATTATGTTGGCTAAAGCCACAATACACCCACTCCTGTACACATAACTAGGTACGGCTTAAAATTGAACCGCGGTATAGCGTAGGACCAGTGAACTTTTAGTTGATGAATTCGTTTATTTATTAGTCTGACCGGGCGGTACCCTGTTGTTTAGGTGGCCGTTTATCGATCTGGTTATGATGAACGTCCTACGGAAAGCTTTTGTCTGCGTTGATGCAGTGATGAGGCTTTTGCAGTGCATTAGTCCGATGAGGTATGTTGACTAGGGTCTTGGACCTTCCAGGTAAAGCTATATCAGGCAGGTCAAAAGAGAACAGTCAGCCTAGAGGCAGGTGCACTCGCAGGGTTGTACTTCGCACTACTGACCGCGTAGGAGTGTTTGAACAATAAGAGACGATCATGTCAACATACGACAGAATTACTTCTGCAGATGCTTAACCTTTGTCTTCCGATTATACCGAATGGATTTTGATTGTGTTGGGTGATACGCCGGCAGTCGAGACCAACTGGTAGGCGATCAGACAGTTCTTTGTTTGAGGATACCTTTTCTAATCCCGTTTTTCCTACTTCGGAAGACAACAGTGCCGCAACCATAGAAATAGTTCTGATGTATTTTCGTAGGATCATGCCTTACTACCCAGGCACTCTTATGCGGTCTGTAATGCGATGTACAACTCAATAAGTGCATCTGCTTTCTGTCTTTTGGCCTGTTTGACAAGGTTGTACCTAAAATAACGGAACTATAGTCACCATAACCCTCCGGCTTGGCACAGTGGACAGTGCTGAGAATCACACATTAATGTCTTACTCACTGCGCCGTCGAGCTAGGCAAGCCTCACATTACCAAGTGAACCAGACTCTTGAGTCGTTGGTTCAGAGTAGGGTTCCCAAGAAAACCCTTTATCTTGTTGTCTCGCAGGTCAGACTTTTGAGTTAGACTCGGGATGGGGTCCTTCAGCTCAACCCTCTTCAGAGGCATAAACGACCGGGAAGTATAAGAAAGTATCGTCCTCCTGACAGTGACACTATTCACCCATCACGGCTTTCTCCTACTACTTTACTCTCCATTTCTTCTGCCTTCCATGTGCCTTCGGGCTATAATTATTTTCTGAGGCCAAGACAACTGGCAAACATTGGCGCCTTCAACTTCCGCACTGTTCTACAATTCGGTCAACAAGCTAGTAATCTAGTAATCTCTCACATATGTAGCTTGATGTGTGCTGCGTGTCGGAGACGCGAGTCTACGATTCTAGCACCGTTTTCTACTTGAGCTCACGTCTAGATGACTGTCGATCTGGTGACGCTGAATCTCATGGTCAAGCCGGAGTGGGAATCGCACTGATTTCCAGAGCAGAACAATGTTTGTTCGATTGGATCCCAGTGAACAGTCACTTGAGCGCTGTCATACTCAATACGTAAGTTAATGTCTGTCAACGCAAATCAGGAAGGCCTTGTGTAGTCATTATATCTGCATACGCTCAAACGGACAGCTGTTCGGATGCTACCAAGGATGCGTTCGATGAAGTCCTCTTTGACCTTCTGTGACAGACTAAACATTCAGACACCGTCTTTCTAGCGGGCGATTTTAATACTAGGCTTGGTCGTTTTTCTCCAGAATGGAAGCGGATGGGAGGTATGTTTGGTGTCCGAGCACAACGCACTGACAATAGCGAAAGACTGCTGCAGTTGTACACCTCTCACCGCATTTCAACACACGAAGATGCATTGTGCAACACTGATACCTCTATTTCTCAAACATGGACGCCACTCGATCACACAGCAGTCAGCCACAGTTGGCACCACTCTGTTAAAGACTGTGGTGCCTTTTGGAGCAACCACCTGGACTCAAACCACTTTGTTGTGCTTGCCCTTTTTGTTCTGTCATTTGCCCAAAGGACATGCTCGTAAATGCAAGATACTTAACTGGCATTCGGACGAGGAGAGTTTGAAGATCGCTTACTAGGAAGCGTTTATAAACAGGTTTCCTCGTTCCAGTCGGATAAGAGAACCTAACGAACACTGGAATTAAGTCGCAACAGTTACGAAAGCTTGCCATGAAGAGATATGTATCGAAGGAGCTGTGCAGTTGCGACGAAAGTGGATTTTCATCATTTCAGTAGACCTCATGAGTAAATGTCGCTCGATTCCATCTGGTATTGAACATGATAACGACCGTCCGGAACTTAAACACAAGCTGACTAAAAGCTAGCACCACCTGATCAAACAGTCGAAAGAGATGGAACGAATCTTTATCTGAGAATATCAGAAAGCTTTTTCCTTTATGCGTGGTTGTACTCGTCGTCGAGTTGGTTTAAGTGAGACCGTATTGGGAAAGGATGGTGTAGTTACCACCAATCAGTTGCGCCGATTTGACAGTTGGTGGGCTGAATATCTTGAGGAACAGTTCAGCTGGCCACAACCAAACCATGTGAACGACGGGACAGGGTGGTCACTTATTGCTTTACGGACGGCCGTCTGTCGGAAGTAGTGCTGGGGCTCAAGTTGTTGACGCGTAGTAAGGCTCCTGGTCCGGACGTTCTCTGTTCTTCTCTTTTCAAGGAAGGTGGAGAGAGGTTGATATCTGAACCTGACGTAACTCCCCCAGATGATTTTAGGGGCTGTAGAGGTACCTCTTGGTTTGTGCTTTTCAACAGTAATTCCCATTTTCAAAAAGGGGACTCGGAGCTTCTGTAACAACCACGGAGACATCAGTCTAGTGTCTGTTGCGTCCAATTTACTCATTGGCCGTAATTACGTCGGCTCGCTAAGCTCAGAGAAGGTCAGATAAGTGTAGAACAGGCAAGACTGTGGTCCGGTCGTGGATACATTGATTGCATTTTTACCTTGCGACGGATCTTGGAACATCGGCACTCTTACAGGCAGCCGACGGTCGTGGTATTTTTAGACTTATAGGCTGCTTTCGATTCAATCGCACGCAACGTTCTCTCGAACTGTCTTCTGCACATTAGAGTACCATGGAAACACGTGAATCTGTTGAGATCATTATATGGTCACTCTGCAGGCAGAGTGAGAGTTTATGGACCACTATCTCGGGTGTTCATCACTTCTGGTGGTGTTCGTCAGGAGTATCCGGTTTCGACCTTGTTCAGTTTTGTCATGGACGACATTCCAGTGATCTTGGTGTTTAGCTTCTTCTGGGTGCTAGGTTGGCCGATCTGGATTATACGGATGACACTGTCTTTCTTAGTCTCTCTGCCGGAGACATGCAGACCATGCTGAACAAGGTGAGTGACTATGCTGGTTTGTATGGAATGGGCTTCGCACCTTGAAAATACTAAGTTTTGCTTCAAGACTGGGGCATTCTCACTCCTACTTTCCTTATTACAGACAATCCACCTGAGAGGGTGGATACCCTCACATACTTGAGTAGTACTATCTCACTAGCGTGTAATATTGCTGTTGAGATATCAGGCAAAATAGCGAGGACACGAGTTACCTTTGCAAAACTGCGTCATCTCTGGCGTCGAGAAGGCGTTTGGTTTTCGCTAGGAGGAAGGGAATATGATGGTTATGTGTTCTGTTTTGTTGTATAGATCGGAAACGTGGTCTGTTCGTAACGAAGTGGATAACGGACTTGTTGTGTTTGACCATCGTTGTTTCCACTAATTAGCCCATATTAAATGGACTGACCGCGTGAGTTGATCGGCGTGTATTTTGCAACGGGACGTGCGATCAGGTGGTCATGGCCTACGATGGTTGGGACACGTACTCCGCATTTCTCCGATTGTTTACCACACCAGGCATTACATACTGAGACCACCAACAGTTGGGTGAAATCACATGATGGTCAAGCAACAACTTGGTCACGGAATATGAAGGCCTTGACTGCCATATTGAACGAAGTGGGTAGGTGTCGCCTGCCTGGCTGGGGTCTCTGTGACCACTCAAATTGCCGGCTAGAAACGCTATCTGAGTTGGCCATGTGCCAGAGTCAATGGCGTCCTTGTAGTCGCACCATCTTAGTAATCACCAACCTTTTTTTAAGCGTTCTCTGTGGTATTCTGCGTCACTGTTGAGATGATCGGCTGCCCGAACCACAATGTCTTCTGGTCAGACTCAAAGCTGTTATGATGGTCATGATGTATAGCATTTGAACACAAGTAAATACCACTGACATTGCTGTGTGTCATGACTGTGATGGCTTTACTCCCATATTTTCAAACGATCTGAACAGTTCAGTTTGACTGTTCAAGTCCGTAATAGTTCTTCAGTGATAGTCCTCCATCACCTGTATATATTTCTTGCATGCACGTTTGCGTATCCGATATTGATCTTTATTGGTGTATTTAGTGTTTTCGTATTGTGGTAACGGAAAATCTGATATAATTTTGAAAAATCCCGAAAAAACAATGTTATTTAGACTAGTTCGCAACCGTCTGGAGGAAACTTGCGGTCTATTGAGATACACCAGTATGTCTGTTGGTTGCTTCCGAGCTGAAACAATTGTAGGGGTAAATTAATGCAGTTGACAGCGAACCTGTTTCTCTACCACTTTTGCATGGGTACATTACCGGAAACTAATATACGTTTGTTATGTTTATTTGTATCATATGACTGCCGTACGCTGTCTTGCTGTTAAACTTTTCTAACCAGCGATTCATGTGATCACAAAGTTCTCAAACTGGCGAGTAACATAGCTTGTAACTGAAGGTCTCAGCGGACTTAAACTGGCAAAGTGGATGATTGGAGTGGGATTTTTATCTTTTGGAAGCAAAACCGTTGGACGCTGTAGGTTAAAACCTCACATTAGGGACGTAATTTATGAGGTGACAAGAGGCTACGCCAACGCCACTGGTGGATCTTTGTTAAATGTCTGAGAATGATCACTGGAAAAATTCCAAAGGTGGTTATGGAAGTTACACTAGTCTGTATAGATTAATAATCGCAAATGGCGTATGAATTTGCGAATATACCTACGAAACCCTGCGACATACAGTTAGCACACAAGGCAATATAAAAAAAACTGATGGCCACCTGTACACAACGGAGTTACTTTGTTTAACGACCGGTGGTCGTTTTCCCAAAGGATTGACAAAGGTGTGAGTTGACTTGTCGCGTTACCTTATTTGTCGTCTGTTGGTTAGCAACTCACTGTGAGTGGTGTGATCAATGGATGGCCTAGGGCTGCTAGTGTACTAGGTGGTAACGTCAGTTTTGTCCACTGCGTAATGGTTTCATTAGTCACTGCGCAGTTGCATTTGATTTCACCGAGTTGTCGCTTCTATCATAGGCTATCCTTCACCGTCTCTAGTCCTAGCCTGGGTAAGAGAATTGTGCACGTCTTGATCTTTCAGATGGAATTTTCAAAACACGTCGCTGTTGCAGAGATCATACGGGCCAGACAGAATAACCACGAAACTATCGAGAACGAATACCTTCATTAGAAACAAGATCACTCTGCTTGAAATGCTAAACCACTGGAGGTATTGGCTGTATGCTTCCTGTCTGATCCATAATCTCTGTTTAATAAATGTAAACGTCGACTAATACCAGTAATTGAGTTACCATCTGTTTCACAGTTTATTCCGTTGTCCGGTATACTGGAACCAGTGGATCATGCAATACGAATAGGCCATACACTGTCGCCTAGAGCACGCAACGTTGTTCTTCTTTGCTTGGTAACTGTTTTGTCTCACTGTTCTGCTATCAATGTTTATAGTACGTAGTTTCTCCCATCGTGGAGGTTTTTGATGAGCATTACCTGCTGAACATCCAGGATCTCCACATAATCCCCCGACTTGGAGTCATTGGTGTAATTGCGCATCACCTCTCGAGTTGTGCTGTGCTTGCGTCATACTGTCCGTAACGTATAAATGGAGGATGGTCGATGTTTGGATATAAGCCTATCCAACATCAGTCACAGTATGATCCAGCAGGATTTTGCCTCAGTCTTCTCAACCTAATGAAGTGACTTTAACAAATTGAATGACTCACGGAGTATGATTCCGCGATGTTCTTTGATCAATGACGATTAACGGAAGGTGAGAAAGACAACTAAGTGCGACGCACTCTTCTTGAATTTTCGTAGTCATGATGGTACTGTGTAGCCGCGGTACTCCCGTAATAATTGCATCGTTTTTCATTTCTGAGTTTAAGGGAATCTTAGTCAGTACTCTCCTATCAACTCAGATGAGACCGATTCTAGGTTCATTGTTTGCCTTCTGTTGGTTACCATTTTCATTGTATGGTGTTGTTATGGTGGTGGATTTGTGCTTCTTAAAAATAGTGTCTGATTTATCAACGTGGCAAGTAGAAGTGACAGATTTTTTGCCTACTTCGTCTAAATGATGGTCTTCATGGTCCCAGATTTTGTTTTACAGATAACTCCTGGCAATTTAATCGGAGTTAAGTTGAACAGTTGTTTCGAAGGGTTTACCTCACAAGTTCACCTAGTGGCCGACTGCCGGTTGTTGAATGTGGACGAGTAAATCCTTCGTGAAAATTCAGATTTTCTAATAAACTTTCGTTTTCTCAGCGTGTGGATTTTCCGGGAGGTCGGTTGCGTATTAGCCGAATACTCTTGCTGACGGATAAATATGTAATCATAATCCTAACCAATGTTTGGCCCCTAGCTTTTTTGAACTCCAGCGATTTGAGCCCAAAATCACTGCTTTTTTATAGAAGATCAAATAAATTGCTGAGGCTATTCGCGAATTTCTTCCTACCTAGGCATGTGCAGTTCTCCACATCAGAAGATATTTATCCTAGTGAGCGATCAATCGGGACTCCGTAGCGGCTGCATTTGCGTAAATTAGCTCGTTCTGAAATAAACTATTATTCTGTTGACGATTTTCTGCCTTAGGTTTTTGAAAGTCCGCGCAGAAATGATGGAAATTGAAGGTTCAGGGAACGATGGCTGGAATTGGCTATTCAAAATATGTAGGGGATAACTGGATAAATGTCAAACACAGCTTTGCTGTTTGGGAACATGTTGAGGAATCCATTTTTTCCGCCCCAAACCGCCCCCTTCTCCAAAAAGCTGACTTTATCCAATCAAAATGAGCAGAAATTTCGTGAACAGTCGAGAAGTAACCCTCGTTATTTTTTGCCTGTTCGGTCTCTACCCCGCTATGCTCATTGGTGGCTTAGTGACCCTAACTACTACGATTTCCTGATTCGAGAATGTTTGTAGGTCGCTATGCATCATATAAATACCTTGTAATTTTCTCCTTGTGGCACACGCTTTTGGAGCGGAACAAAGCTGCTTTTTGCACCCGTCTTTTGGTTTGTCTTGAGAGCAGTTAACGGAGACAGTCGCAGTATTTCCGAAATCAAAATTTTCCGTGCTAATTAATACGAGGAGAAGAATCCATTTCTATCGAGCACATTACTATACCGTGGACGAACTAGCATATTCTTTAGAGGGTGTACAACAGAACACCAACAAACTAAGTCTTAGCTAGTTAGTGTTAATCGGTTTGCCTCAGTGTGACGAGGGCAAGGCATTTCACGGGTTAGACGACCGTGCTTGGCAGTGGCAACCCCACCGTTTGAACGCGTTGTTTCTAAACCCACAAATCCGAGTTACCCAACCACGTACCACCTCAACTATCGACAGAATGTGGCACTTGATCTTTCGCGATAAAGTGGCAGATACTCTGTATATGATGCGAAGCGCCCTCTGTCTGTCTGTCTGTGTGCCGATTACAGCGGACCAAACGGCCAAGAATTGGTAGTCGGTTTTTTGTTGTCCCGGTACGAAGCGAAGTCTACTTTATTCATCCCGATGGATTGTGAGTTTTTTTTTTACTTCAAAGGATTTCTAGTCAGCTACCTGTCTAGACGTTATACCTGTGAAATGTAAGGCCGGATTGAACCTACCGGTGCACACGACTAATTGAATTCAATTTTCGCTCGAGATCTCGTGCGATTTAATGGTTCCTTGTCATAGTTCTTGAGAGACATGTTTTTGCGTGTTTATTGTTTGCCATTTATCAGGTCGCGTAATGTCGATATGTGAAAGCTTCATATTCGTTACTACTTCCTCCTTCATGCACGTTGATTTCGTGTTTATCCACCGGAATTCGAGACTACTAACAATTGGAAAAACCCTCAACATGGTTAGATTGCTACATGGTCGAGAACCACTAAGGCCTGTAGGTATCACCTGTCAAGTTGTTGACCCAAACCACACCTAGAGCTTACGTTGCAAGGATGATGGCGTGTTTCCCTCCCTAACCCTCCACACTCATTTAGATGTCTAAGTAACACTTATTCGGCTAAAATTTTCTCATTGTTGCCTCGACCAGCATCTTGAATTACCTTCTTATCTGATCAGATTCATGCCCGGTCCTACGTAGATTTGTACTCAGACACCAGCTATCTTTCGTTGGTTTCGTCAGAAAGCTCCATTTTAACCTTGCTGTTTTCTTTCTATTCCCTAGTCCGAGGAGTACTACATATGCATTTATACTGAACGCGAACGCAACGTGATCATGTTCCATCAAGAGGGTGGAGTTGACGTAGGCTCAGTCGATGAGAAAGTGAGCATCTTAGTTCGAAGGCGTTTTGCTTATCTGTTTCGTATACAGCGTTTTTTTTCATTTTATCGTTCATCCAGGAAGTCTGGAATCACAGTAGATGCTTGCCGGCTTTCAGGTCAACTGCAATTATCTCATCGATTTTTTGCTTGTGTAAAGTGCAGCAATGGGTGAAAACGGCTCACCTACCTTCCTGCAGTCTCAACTACTTTCAGTCTGTCGTCTTCTGTATGTGTCCAGACCACCATTCTGGCATTTTGACTGTTGGATGCTCGTTGCGCTAACGAAGCTCAATAAGGCCGAAACGACTATAGCAAGTCACGGAGGCCAACTACGCGCATAGCCCCTTAATGATTAGAGACTATGTTTGCTCATCATTGCTTTCCTCCGTGTCCAAAATCTATTAAACTGAGTTGGTTATTTAATTTATGACCAGCCGTGACTTGCACTGCGTTGATTCTTCATCAGATTTTTTCGATATTCGTCGGGAACAGTTACAAAACTGATATACATAAAGAGAATCAGTGTGGGAATGAACATAGGCTTTGTGGTGTGCAACATCATGCTCTGTTTAGAACTCGCAAGTCAGCATTCAGAAATGTAATGGGGACATAATTTTTACAATCGACAGTCAAATATTAATCATCGTTTCTATACGGTGCTGTCATGTTAGTACGTGGTCACAGTATTACTTTCTTCGGTCAGGAGCTATGTCAGCAGGTATCCTCTATTCAGATTGGATGTTTAGCTTTCATTGTTTCATCGATTAGTTGTGCGACAAGCGTTCGATTTGCTATTAACTGATGCAGCTGTGTACACTGTGACCCTATCGACTGGGCGTACCATTACAGATTGACAGTTGACCAAAGAATAGCGTTTTTATTGTACCCTGTGCACGTACTTACAGCTTCTTAATGGTATACTGTAATATAAATCTTACAGGCATTTTTCACCCTTCAATAAGCAGTTGGTATTTGGTGGTTGTCGTTATGGATGCCTGCACCAGAGTTAATAAAGCCGTTAAGTGTTCCCTAGCTTGTCAATTGTAGTATCATTCAAACTACCTGTTTGCAACATTGTTGCACTCACACATTTATTGTTTCTAATCCCTCTTTCCGCATAGTTTTTTCTTCTAATGAACTTTCACCCGAAATGTTGTTGTTAACGGCTGTTTGAGCCAGTGTACGATCTGGTCAAACTGTGAAATATTTAAGTTCGCGTAAAATGTGTCAGTGAATGTTTTACAGTGATTTTAAGATGAGGTGCTTCGTCATTTTTATCGATCTCAGTCTTTTGTTTAAATGAAGTTTTTGATTCTTGTGGTCACATGGAAATGATAACTTTCTGCCAGTTTGTAGTGTCTGCCTACATAGTTTGAGGTATCACCACATCGTTCCGTTATCCCATTTCAATGGCAAATTAGTGGTGGCGAGTTCTTCAGTGAATATCCACTAATTGCCTTTAAACTAGGCATCCGTGAATTAGAAGGTACGTGTGGTACAGCATGATACAAAGCAAATTCCCTTTCATTCCTGTTTTCACACAGTGATTCAAATTCCAATTGCTTACATCTAACTTTCTGTGTGCAGCATTTATCCTTTTTGTGATAAAGGAATAATACGTCTTTCTCTGATCGATTTGATCTCCCGGGGGGTCATGCCGATTTTTTCATTACGCGGCACATTAAACCATTTCATGCCTGATGGTTTGTCTGGGTAATCTGTTCACATGCTACAGGCGGTCTCCATGGAAGTTCACAATAGTTCGAAGGACTCTGGAACTTCCTTTTGCACTTCTTGCGTGTTATCGATAAAATAGATCATTCTGATGCCTTACTCCTGGTTCTTCTAACAGATTATCTCCAAATGAGAAGCTGTGGAATAACGTTGTTTCTGTGACCTTCACTGATACTGAATTAATCACTATTGCTGTTTAGTGATTTTTCATTTCACCTGCAAACGCTGTCGAGGGATTTCATATTGATCAAAGATAGATTCCGCACACGACTCCGAGGATCATTTTTGACTACCTTCCTATTTAGTTATCCTCACTCACGAGCTTACACTCTGTAGTATGCTAAATTTCTTTCCCGGAAGGTAAGGTAATGTAAGCAGTATGTATTCAGCGATCAAAATTCACCGAAGACGTGCTGTCGGTTTCGTAGTTATTCCCGCCCATCAAGTATATGTACCCCGTGAACTTTAACCACACATCCTACTACAGGAACGATAACTGCTAAAATGTATGGTTAGTAATTGAGCTACAAGTTATTTCTGACCATTAACCACGCAGTACTTATGCTACCCTGAAAAATTTTGATGTCTTGGGTTTCTGAACAGTTCACGCAAGTGTTCTTGACATCGACACTGATTTTCAGATCTAATTGAGTCTGACATAAACAATTCAAACAACTCGCAAATGAGTTATTAACTGCAGGTCTAAAGTCACTGCACTTCATTGTATGGTTATCATGTTATCACCTAGGTAGTTTGTTAGTTATTGATGTGTAGTAGGAGATTTTGGTTTTCATGTAGATGGGTAGATTTGATAGTTGTTAAGCGGTTTCAGAATTCGCAAGTGACTGTTTTCAGGATGATCAGAGATGAAACAAGCTGTGATTTGATTTGCGAATAAATGGCACATGTGGGATACCTGATTGTCATAAATTAGGATGTAATCGAACACGGCATCAGTTCGATTGTGGAGTTTGTTTTATGCAGCACAGCATGATCTAGCGCCTGTAATGAGTCCGGCCAAATTGCAATATACCAGGCGTTCTTTATTTTTTACACTGAAATTCCAATTTATCTCTGAGTATAAACAGAGAAGTCAGAAACAGTTTTTTGCACAATGTATCTCTCGAGCACATTTCGCTGCATCTTATCAATTGCATACTGCAGTCTGTGGGTTTATGTAGCAAAGTTCAATGGGCAGTGCAAAGCTAAACAACAAAATCCATTGTGGGTGATGTTCAATCTATATGAAAACCAAAATCCCCTACTGCTCATCAGAAATCACAATCAACAACCACACACACACGCACACTTACACACACCCATACACATCATTTACCGGGGCAATCTGGTACTGACGAACAAGTCTTTCTATACGCAGAGGGGTGGCTTCCATTTACTAATTGCTAGCGCCTCCGCGAACCGGAAAAGCCTTCGATTTTTTGTTGCATAACATATCCGAAACGCCTTCTCCAAGTTCACTTGGGGTCGGCAAGTCAGCAGGTAACGGATGATCGATGACGCTGGTTCTTTGTAACTTGTCACATTCTGACTTGAGCCCAGTATTATGGTATCCATTGCCGTTTTGCGAACCCACACTGAAATGTGTTCGTTGAGCGGATTACTTAACTACCGCTCCGTCCTGCCTATGTAAGTGGCCCGACACTCGCATGAGAATTCATAGATGATGTGAGATTTGGCGTTGAGCGGTGGCGGTTTTCAAAGGTGGTGTTGCGATTCAAATGGTGGTGAACAGCATGACCAGTTGGGCTGCACAGAACGTGCGTCCCGTAGCCGCTGTGAGACGGGTTTTCAACAGAGGCAATATCATCACCTTTGTATGACAAACGGAGATAGACATTTAGTTTGGGGGCTGTTGAACACATCGCGGCGTTCCGCTTTTGTTTGCTGAATTTCTCAACAAATGCCGATGGATAGCCATTTCCTATGAGTGTGGTTCTCAATAACGACATCTGTTTGGCGAAGGTTTCTTTTGAGCAAATTCTTCTTGCGCGATAGAACAAAATCCTCACCAGACCCCGCTTGTACCGGATCGGCACAAAACTGTGAAAGTTCAGGTACTGTCCAATCCAAATGTGTTTCCGGTAGACGGACCACAGTAAACAACCGTTGTTCTAACGCATCATGAGAATACCCAAAAACGTCAGGGTTTCATCCTGTTCGTGCTCAGTGGTGAAGCTTATTTTATGATTCAGCTTATTCATTGAATCGAGCATACTTGTTGCCATCTCCATGATATCGGTAGTTATCAACACATCATCAACATAATGCGGATAGAAATGAGCCTGACTGATAACAGCGTTTGCGTTCTGCTCCAGGTGGGCCACTTACATAAACAGAACGGAGTGGCAGTTACGTCATCAGGTCAACGAACACATTCCAGTTTGGGTTTGCAAAACGGTCATGGTTTTCATATAGATTGAACATCACCCACAATGGATTTTGTTGTTTAGCTTTGCACTGCCCATTGAACTTTGCTACATAAACCCACAGACTGCAGTATGCAATTGATAAGATGCAGCGAAATGTGCTCGAGAGATACATTATGCAAAAAACTGTTTCTGACTTCTCTGTTCAGGTTTGTGATGGGATAATGTTGCTTTGTTTTTCTCCAAGTAATCTTCTCGTAGTTAACGTAAGTACATGCCTTCTGTATCAATTTTTTTAAATATGGAACTTAACGAGTTGTTTTCAATCACATTTAGGCTAAACGTTTCTACTTGTCTGTCGACGAAATGATGCGTCGGGAAGAATCCTCACAGCCTATCTGTTCCGCTGCGCAACTTCTGGCGAGTTCATTGTTTGACGGTGTGACTGAGGAAGCACGACGAGTGTAAGTTACCCTCTCCATATTAGCACGAAACCATACGGTTATTCTTGCTTCAGTGTGTAGTTTGCTTTATGCACCCTGTAAGTTGGAATTTCATCTATCAGTACTGTCACATTTTCACGAGTAACAAGAAATGCAGATGAGCCACAACGGTTGAAATGTAAATGCTAGCGAATTTAGATTGTACACTGCGAGTAACAAAAAGGTTTAGATTGCTATGCACTCGTCGCTGAATGAGTTTTGGAACAGTTAGCGCATGACGGGAATCATTTCTTAGCAAACTTGTTCAAACTTTCCAGGTGCAGTTCAGTAACAGAATATGATTGTGGTGCTGCTGCTTTGGACTGGAAGCTGTATGAATCTGTTTGCAGGCTTGATATCTTTCTTTAAAATACCGGAGACATTTGCGACATAACGGTATGACAAATAGGGAAGTATGTAAACACCAGATAAACTTTGAAAGGAGGTGACGAAGTAAAAGCTTTCAAACTGATCCCGCAAAAAGAGTTCTGTCACTTTTATGGAAACCACCTTATTACAGTCTAAATTAGTTCAAGTGTTCGAATGCTGATACTCTGGGAATGGACACACCTTGATTGCCGATGACGATTGCCATTAGCAAACTTTGATCTGTCAGTGCATTAGTTGCAGCCGTTCATTACAGACGAACTATGTTCGCAATTATGTCGAATTAGAGGTGTCAGAAATAGGTACTCCCAAAACGGCGTCAACTGTGGGATTAAAAAGCACAGCTTTGTCTGGTTATGATACTCCAGTTGTGCGATCTGGGAAAGGCCAAGCCACCAGGTAGCCCCTTGAGGTACACCAGAGTTAGTCATCAAGTGGGAAGACACGACGTTGTTGAAACATGTGTTACATTGATGAAGCAATCACCTAGTAGATTAAATAAGCTATGCCAGATACCACAACTGAAGGCATTCCTGTAGTCCAAGAAACGAACGAGATTGGTAACAACATCCACTGTCGATCTTCAACAACTATAAACTCACTGATATGAACCACTGGTGAGTAACCGGGTAATCCTTCAAGTGAGTATAAACTTTTTGAACACTTTCAGCGTTGTAGGGCCATTGTTTGGAAGTGTGTTATCCTTGTAGTCCTCCGGTAGTGGACAGTTGTTTGTGAGCGAAGACTGCATAGACAAAACGGTTAGGTGTAGGGATGGTGTATCTGCACATTGCCTAACTACACTTGGAGGTATTCTGTCTGGCTCATCACTCTTGTTATACTTTTAATTTTATAATGTTCGACGTGGTATTCTTTAGTTATGACTTTATAGCCAGTCAAGATATTATCAGTGCATGTCGTTAATTCGTGGTAATTTACGAAGAATCAGCAAGATCGGGGTGTCGGTGTTAGAAACTTTTTTTCTAACCCTTTTTATATCACGTCGTCTTTTCAGAACTTTCTGCATGTATCTTCTATCCAACCACGTGACTACCTACACTGACTCCGGTCGATCCAGTTTGAATTCAGTTGGGTTCGACGGACTTAAAACCTGCACAATATGTCGCTTTGCAAGCTTTATATGTGTTGTTATGGATAGGGTAAACCCAATCCCAAGAACAACAATCTAAGGTCGGATTTCCGACGCATCTTATGCCGTTCATAGTCATTCGAATAATTATTTTCGCCCTCACGTGACACTGATGGTCACCGTTTTATATGAATATGGCCGCAGTTTAGTTGGTCTGATCAGGCCGAAGGCTCAGGTATTGGTAGGTTGCCGTCTTTGTCTTCTCTATTCTCTTATCTTGCTACATCGTAATTCACGAGTCGTGCAAAGTCGGCCGGGATATAGAATATCTGATCAGAACATTCATTCGAAGTGTTGATACCTTCTGACACAAAACTTCTTTCACCTTAGCACTTTTAGTTTCGGAGAAGGAAATCTATGGGCACGAATGTGGAACGTCTCCAAGAGACAACACATGTGAAAACAGAAGTTAAGTTGGAGAATTGTTGTGTTTGGTGGTGATTCGTGATCAGGTATTTTCAGTGTAAGTGTGGTATGAACTCATCGTCGCACATTGGTGACTACCTCATCTAAAACTTGCGTGTTTGTTAATTTAAGCACGGATTGCCGCTACTGCTTCCTTTCCCAGGTCGCACAACCTACATCTTATCGAATGTACATAGTGGTGGTTTAAGGGTTGGAGTGACGATATATAATTTAAATCTATTGAATATTTTAGTGTAAAGCGATATTCATCTGTCGTTCAAATACGAGGGGTCAGTGCGATACCGGTGTCGATGAACGAGCTAAAAAGCTAGGTGACCATTCGTCCCCACTGTCTAAGCAGACGAACCATCTCGGGTATTGATTTAACCCTTTGGTCACTTTTGAACAGTAACTTTCCGTTTTTCCATACAGTTCCCTTCTGTCGGTCCCTTCATATCTTCTCTGTTCAGTGCTCAACATTGCCAACGATGGGTAGGGACCTATGAGACTTATCTGAACTGACAGAGCCGGTGTGTGTTTGTCTGATTACGTGTTTGCCAACGTTCATTTTATCCATCATGGAAGTGTATTGACGCATCTCAGTGTCATTCACACAGTCCTCCCATTTGGATTGGTTATGCATGCCTATTTGTTTCATTTTCAAATATTCTTACTCTTCAATCACTTCTTGAGTGTACCAGAAATGACTGGCACTGCTAAACGATGTCCGTGGTCTAGTCATACTTTTCCAGTCGATCTCGTTGCCGCTGTGGCTTGACACCTAGACCTCCTCTCATCCATTATAACCACAAATCAAATACAGTCAGAAAACCTGCGAGATCTGCGTTGTTACTTCACGGTTGATTGGATGCAGTAACATTTAAGAATGAGGCCATATTCCAAAGTGTTAAGTTGGTTAATAATCTGTTTGTGTTGTGTGCCATTCATTCGGTTTCCGTTTAGTTTTCGCCCACGTCTCAAGCTATGTACGGCTATGCCCTATAGATTTACCTGGCAGGGTGGTTAGGGTGTCTCATATGAAAGATCCTTATTAAAGAGATTTACTTGATAACTGGACCATAACCATTCCAGCATTTTTCTTCTTGGACATTCATTTTTCAATGGGTCACTTGTTCCTGTTCAGAATTCTTGCCGAGTTCATTGTTGACCTTCATCGTGTGTTCAATGAACTGCACTTTACTTACTTGGAAATCAATCCCTTGGTCGTTTGCAATTGGTCACCGAATGTGTGTTCCAACAATCAAGTCTCCCCTCCGACGTCTGACTTTTATGTTCACATTCTGGATGTTGCTGCTAAATTAGATCAGTGTGCGGAATTCCTGTTCACTTCCAATTCTGGTTGGTCTCCACAAGACAAACCGTTGGAATTCCCGTTTCCTTTTGGCCGTATTCAAACAGAGGAGGTAAATGCAGTTGTTTTTTTTGTGTATATCGCCCCTGTCGCCTCTTTCACCCTGTTGTATCTCACGAAGGACACTTCACAAGCTGTATGCTGACGATAGTGTGTTTTTCTAGTACAATGCTCCATTTAGTGTGTCCCTCTCGATAGGTTTTTCATTTCTTTTGTGAACTATTTCTCGTATACTGGAATGGCAAATAATTTTTCAATTCATAAACCTGAAAGATACACGTTTTACATTGTCAGTTCTTCTCATTAGCTCTCTAAACTCCTTTGCCAACCGTCCACTGCAAACTGTGGTTCATTATCTTCAAGCTCAAAGAACGTGTACCGTTCTCAACAGTTGATAACTGCAATAAGACTGAGTTCTTATTCTGAAAAGGCGGAGTTTTCTGTAGCCGTCTGTTGTCCAACTACTGCCAAGTGGATGACTTATCGTTCTCCTGTCTAGGTGCTAGAATCCTGGTAGCGTTCTGCGTCTCTACCTGTCGTTGGGATTGCTGTCGATAGGACTGGCATTCCGGAATTTGTACGCACTATCGCTTTGGTTTTGCGGCTCGTTTTATTTCACCTTCTGTATTCACACCCCTTCGGCGAAATTCCGCCTATGGGAAATAGGTTGAAAATGATGCCCATCTAGTGTAACTGACCACTATGCATATTCAGACGAAACGGTGGTATTCTCCATGTTTTCTGTGTTTTCAGTTTTCAGTTTTCTGATTTACAGTTTTTACACCAGAACAATATATCATTGTTTACTTAGGAGGCGCATATTGCTCAACTGGATGCACGTACAGGTGCCTCCATGAAGTTGTCCGTCTTGAATCCGAATGGTCGAATCTGGACTATGAGCGCCGGTGGTGGTGCTTCGGTTATCTATGCGGATACTGTCTGTGAACTAGCGGAACGGTTGAAGCAAACTGGTGGTGGCGGCCTCGGAGCGTCTGATCTGGCCAACTATGGCGAATATTCTGGTGCACCTTCGGAAGGGCAAACGTACGAGTATGCGAAGACGATTCTGTCCCTGATGGTTCGTGGGGACCCGCACCCGGATGGTAAATTGCTTTGAAAATTGTATACACAGCTGGTAACCATGATCCACTTAAGACGGGTATTGATTATGACCATAAGGACTCTCAATAACATAGCTGAAATATCATGATGCTCCTCATTCTTATGCACCGACACTGTTTGGATTCATCGGTTTGAAGTAGTCTGAGTCAGATGCAAACTGACAATCTCTATGCTACTCGCAAAAGTGTTTACTTATTAAATCAGTAGTTCTGCACTTCCTGCTTGTAGGTGGGCTCATAACACAAAGGTTATCGGTTTGAGTTTCGTCCAGGTTATCTGTTAATTAGCAGTTGGCTGGGTGTTTTGAACCCGTCTATTTTATGTATGTACGTCATCTGAGCTACCAATACTGCTACCAGTTACCTAAGGAGATGCGTGTAAACTAACGACACTCGAATGTCGATATACCCACAAACTGTTGGTGGTTGATTTGTCCATTCCCATCTTCTCTGTTCCTGTACAGGGTTTGCTTTTCTTCGTGGTTTTGTGACAGTTAAGAATCAGCGAAAACCACTGATGTATTGTTGTTTGATGATCTGCACACGTCGCAATCCCACTATTTTTCGTTCATGCAGTTGTAGTAGGTGTATCGCTGGAATCACAGTGCTGTCCGGCCAGGCCCGTAGCCGCTGTGAATTAATGGATGAGATGCCAATGGTTACTTCCGGTAGTCATTATGTTGCTAGACAGGATTCACTTAAGTCTGTCAGTTCGTGCAGTCTAAGTCCAAAGAAGCCGAAGGTAATGATTGTGTGATTTTATTATACCCGCCCAGCACATTTCGCATTGTACAACTGTTTTCTTCCTTGTTTAGGTTCATCAGGTTGAGATTGGTTAAGTGAGATGCAAACCGATAATAATAATAATAATAATAATAATAATAATAATAATAATAATAATAATAATAATATAGTTATTATTATTCACTCGACCAGGAGTTTTCTGATCAGGGGTTTTGTCAGAGATGAAAATTATTGATGAGCGGCTTTGATCCGGATGAACATTGCTATGTCGTGTGCGCCTCAGATCGCATTTAGCCAAGACAACAAACACGTTGAAGTTGAAGTGCGACTGTTTACCGCAAACCACGCCAGTGCCAATTCAAATGGGTCTCAGTCCATTCTGTCTCTCACTCACTCGCTCTGTCTTATGTATACGTCAAACTGTACAAAAGTACATTGCATGACAAGCAGGGATGCAGGTGGTGTAAAGATAGCGTGAACCGTGATCCTAACATTTAGGGACATCGCATGGAAACGTGACCGTCTCATTTCTAAAGAAGCCAACGACCTAGGCAATCGGTCCATTATGCGAACCCGGTCCGGAATGGCAGCCCTTTTTAAAAGCTTGCTCAAACGTCCACTGATTGTTCTCTATAACCTCTAACTCTACACGTAAGTGGCATCATTTCTGTAGCGTATGTAAAACTGAACAAACATAGTTAGCATTAAAAATGGCTGACTGATAGCGTTAGTTAATACAGCCGTATAGTCTTATGTTGACACTAACGCAGTTATTTATGATACTCTTAACAAAATGACTTTTAGTTCGAATTTCGTTCTGACCATGTGCTCGGTGATTTCAGAGAGCGACAAAATGCTTTATGAAACTGATTTTAAGGCAGTCATTATGAAACAACACATCATTAGTTTAGTTCTATTAAACAGTAAATCATTGCCAACCGACTGATTGTAAGTCTGTAAAACGTGAACTTTACTTTCTTGTCAGCTTACAAAGGCGTACACTGCTTTCGTCGTAGCGTTTGTTGTATTGTTCTCTTCTCATTTTGTTGTAGGCAAAGTCCTCTTGATCGGTGGGGGCATCGCCAATTTCACCAACGTAGCCGCCACTTTCAAAGGAATTGTTCGTGCCCTGATTCAATACAAGACGGAACTGCAATTGCACAAAGTTCGTATATTTGTACGCCGAGCCGGACCGAACTATCAAGAAGGTTTGCGTATCATGCGCGAGCTAGGTAGGCGGTTTGAGTTCAGGGCTCATGTCATTATCATTAAAGAGTGCTGTTCACATCTTTGGGTCCAATAGTTTTGGGACATATGGTGCGTATGCAAGGATATCCAGCGTTCGTGTGCATTCTGTGGTTGGGAAAGATGGCCTGTTCGCAAAAATATGTAACCAGATTTGCTCTGTTGTTTGATGATCGCTGTTTTCGCCAATCAGTCCACACCGAGTCGTACGATCCCGCGAGCAGTGTCGCCTTTCTCCAGCGCGTATTTCAGAACGCTCGGGATGAGAGACCAGGTGGTCAACTAACCACGTTGCACTGCCTGCGACGGTTGGTCCACGTCCTCTGCGTCCATCTGAGCGTTTATCGTACCAGGCATTATATACTAGGACCACTAATAGTTGGGTAAAACCACCTGGTAGTCACGAAATGTCAGGACACCTTGACCCTTCTATTGAGGAAAGTGGGTAAGTGTCGCTTGCCTGGCTGAGCTTCTTGTGGCCATTCAAGTCGCCGGCTAGAAACGCTATCCGAGATGACAATTTGCCACAGTCCATGGCGTCCATACATTCGTATCTTTTCTAGTTCTTCCCTATAGCCTTGTTTTATTATTAATTCTTAACCTCTTCAATGGTATTTTCTTCCTGTGAGCTACTCCACGACACTTTTGAAGTGAACACTGACGAAAGCAACCGTACTTTTGGGTTTGGTTTGTGGTGATTGTGATTAAATGGATGAATAATACATAAGAATTGAAGCTAAAGTGTCACTTCCCCAAGATCTGTTGGATACTACCGGGATCATATTGACCAGGGTGTGCTGCTCAACTACAACAGTACATAAACGTTTTGTAATTGACTCACACTCACAGGTTCAGGTGTCGCTTTGAGTAACATAGAAGTGAATACTTTCGAATTCTGCGTAGGCTTTCTATCGCCTAAGATCCTATATATCGTGACGCCAATGTAACCGGATCAGAATTCGCAAGTGAGAAGCGGGAACGTCTGGTCATTGAATCTATCTTCTATCAAAATGCTTTCAACGGAGATCGATCTCGATACTCACTTCATCTCATTGGTCACACAAATGCGACAAAGATGAGCAATAGACAGACAAACTTACCGATGAGATGGTAATCTGACTGCAATTTTTCCGTCATCGCTTTGTTTCACAGCGGACCCTAGCGTGAATTGGAATCGTCACAGTAAATACCCATCACTCGGTCTTCGTCTTTTACATCTAATCCTGTATACATATACGTTTCACGTATGCTCATTGGTGGTAAAATTAATTTAAACTTAGTTGGCTGACTTGGTTGAGACACGGTCGCTGCTTGGTAACGTGTGCCCAGTTATTTTTATTCAGTAGAATGTCGTTTAAATTGTTCTGTTTGGTGTCCGTTGCTCTTCTATGGGACATCTAAAACTCATCGACGAATCGGTTTATGCCTGTATACTTACGGGCGACAACATTCTTTGAGGCATACATATCTCACGTTTGGTCACTGACGTTGTTTGCTACTTCCAGAACTGCCGCATATATTCGGTTTCGTTTTCTTTTTGGATTAATCTGCAAAAACATCTTGCCGGAAAACTTGCTTTCGTTGTCCCACATTCCATTCCCTGTATTGCTGCCAGTATTGCAGGCTCGGGAAACCGCGTCGACTTGCTAGCTTAGTAAAAATCGACGCTTTCTTTGGTAGGGATCATTCGAAGTTCCAGTTAATAACGATACATTAATTGCAGGTTTTCACACTAATACAAACTTTTCTGCTATTTAAAGGCCGGATTTAGTTAGTCGCTGGTAATTACCTCAAAGCATCACATGGAGCACACTTGCATTCATTCACATTAGACTGCGGATCGTATTTTGGTTAATACGCGACATTTACGATTGAGAAAAGCTATCAGATAAGTACAGCTGTGTCTTATGACTCACGTTTTTGTACGTTTTAAACTGCATTCCGCACTGTACCCCGTGCCGTTCTCTTAAATGCCCACGGTTTATGCATTCACCAAGGGTCGTAAAATTACCCTCAATCCCTAATTGAGTCAAATTTAACGCGACGATTTCTTCATCCTCATGACCAGAGTTTTCTGCCACTTCCACGTCTCGCAAACCTAGTGAACTTGAATTTGAGGGTCAGGACAACTATGTGTCATGAACAAATTTGTTGTTGCAGTTCATATCTTGTGTTCCAATCGGCTATCGCTGTCACTTCGGTAACTCTTCCAGCCATCTATTTAATTTGCTCCTTAACAATGGTCATGGACGTTTCATCTCATGTGTCTCTGAGTGCTTTATGGACTTTCACGCTTGAGCAGCAATCCAAACTAGTTGATTGTGCTTCTTTGATAGGTTCACGATGTCTCGTGAGATTCACATTGTATGAAGAGAGTTATTCCAACGGTTATTTTGAGGCACCAACTATTTTCGGTCGATGCAGACAAGATTAATAGAAAACGACGAATTTCTTTCGGTCTGTTCGCCAAACTTTGAACATTTCCCTCCATATTTCAAAGCGAACTGTGGTTATACTGTTCATGCTACCTGCTTGCACAGTTTAATGCACTGTATGCTAAGTTGTATCGCCTGTTTATCTTTTGACTATTATTGACAGTACTTAGCGAAATTACAAATCAAATGTCTTTGAATCTTAGACCATCATCCTTCGCTTGGTGTCGCTGAGCTTGTATGAAACCACTTGCATAGCGTTGGTCCACATCCAAAAAGATTGTTGTAAACAACCTTCTGTGAACCTTCTTATCACGGTGAAGCCTCTGATGAGTAGTCTTCAGACCTCGTCTCTGCGCCTTTGTTTAGCTGGGGATGTACTATTGTGATAACCAGCCCTTTTACATTCCGTCAGCTTGCCAAACGGGTTTTTGTTTTGACTTGAACACCGGTCAACTAACATGAACATGTATGTTGGTGAGAGTTACTTGCACTTTACCGTTTTGGACCAACTTCCAGTTAATTTGGTAATAGACTAAGTTTCAGTAACCGTTAAATGAAGCATGAAAGCGGAAAGTATCGATCCTTGGGGCATTTTTATGCTGTGGTGAAAATGGTAGTTTGTGAGGAAAAACCGTTTCTGGCCTTACGTTTATGGTGTTGAATTTCACGGAAGCATATTTAAACATACACACAGTCAGATATCCACATGTTTAATCCTAGTGCAATTAGCGCTATATGCCAAGCCTAACTGCTTATCTACTTATATCCATCTCCAGGTCCCACCTTGGGAATACCCATTCACGTTTTTGGGCCGGAGACACACATGACCGCGATTGTATCGATGGCATTCGGTTTACGGGAAGTCAATAACCTCAACTCCTTTCATTGCACCACTCCAACCGAGTCCCTTCTGAACTCTACCAGTGGAGCCGCGGCCCATTTAACTGAGGTGAGGTGCGCCAAGTTTTTGACATTGAATTTACTCATTCTTATGTTATGAGATAGTTTCCTCAACCTTCAGGTTTTAAAGACATATCTGTGATTGCACCGTATACTTTGAAACTAGCGAACTTACACGTTTTATTTCCAGTACCGGGTTGAACAACTGCTCACCTTGGTGATTGTTTCTGCTTTTTTCTACGTACGGAGGTCGTGAATCCTTCAACGTTTCTAGTATTGCGTTATATTCAATACGCGCCTGTTCGTAATGGTATACTTTCTACCCTTACGGTACTTAAATGAAACCAGATTTCGCGGGCGCAAAACACAATGAGATGTTTTTCACCATTGACATTAAAAGTAGATTCGGTTTCGCGACGTGCGTTATGTAGCATCGCCTTTCTTTCTCTCCCTTCAAGACTCGCTGTTTTATCCCACTCAACACTGGTCGCATTGTGGAATGTCGGTCACTAAACTATATCTTGTTTGCCCTCTCATTAAACATGACTACGGGGCTTCTACTTTCAGCACGGACGGTTCCTCGCATATCAGCTAGACCCCTGTCACCTGACTCCTTTGAAGCCGTCAGGCATGGTTGATATTCTCGTACTTCAAACATGTATTCATCGGCGACCATAACCCAGAACATTCACGCGTGATTATTTTGTTTTGTCATTGTCATAACCACACAATAATACCTTCAAAGTGATCCCGGCTTGTGGAGTCGTCATTGTGTCTGCTTCCGGAAGCGTACACTCGTTGTTCGTTGGGATCGTCTGTGCGTTCACTATAGCCTATAATCTTCAGCTATCAAGTACTGTCGAGTGTCTCCATCCACATCATTCAACTTGTTGGGTCTCATCGATCTTATGATTGGTACCCACTTTTCACTACGTTGGTGATATGTCCTCATCCGTACATACATCGAAGCGTCACCTTGTTATTCTCGTTCTTCTGAGGTGTAAAAACGTCAACTCATCGTTGCATCTGATTAGAATAATCAGTACACTCCAGTTTCCGACCAAACGTTGAATGGCGGAACATTTGCGACTATAGCACCTACGGCAACTTCTCTATAGAACGGTCGGCCGTTTTACTTTTAACAATCTTGTTTTCAAAATGGTGAATCAAACTAAACAACGTGACAGTGGACATAAAGCAATACAACCTCGCGCCATCGATTTTGCGTTGTACCGCGTGAAGTTTCCTGTTCAGTTTATCGATAATCAATAGGCAGTTAATAGACCAGGAATGATGGAGCGCGAGACACGTACAATCTAACTCATTTCGTTATTTTTGTGGTCTACCAAATATCGCTTCTGCGTTGCTTCTGTTCCTCCGATGATCTTTGTACAGAACCTCTGTTTTGTTGACGCCTGGAACTTGACAGGCCTGCTTAACGTTTCTTCTAGTTTACACATGCATACACCAACATATTGGCTGCTAGAGTGATATCGAGGTTCATCGGTTGCATTGTTTATGTGGTCGCACTCCGTGCCTCTGGTACAGTTCAGTCGCATCTTATTTCGTGTTGCTCGTAACGAGGCTTTGAACGAACATTTGAATTAACCATCCAAATTTTCCTTTACCACCACATGTTTTGCTTCGTTTTCATAATTCCATCATTATTTACACCGGATGAGTATAATTTCTCCTGTTTCTTACTTCTCGTCCAGTTGGTGTCGACGTCATGTTTCGTCCCGAGCGGACAGTGTACAGTTTCAGCCTTTCCAAACTCAGTTAGAGCATGGTCAAAGTATTTTCAGTGGGGTTATGTGCATTTCTGCTCAAGTGTTTGGTTAATAACCCATTTGCGAGATTCAGTGGAGTCAATGCTGACGTTAAGAGCACTTGCGTGAACTGTGCAGAAACCCAAAGTGACATCACAGTTTTACCGGATGGCATAAGTAGTATACGTTTAATGATCTAAGACAACTTGTGGTTCAGTTATTAACTATAAATCTTAGTGTCTGCCGTTCCTGTAGTAGACTGTGTGATCGAAATTCACTAGGTACATATACGTGAAGGGCGGCAACGACTACAAAACTAGCATGACTTGTTTTCTATGTTTGATCATAAGGCTAATTACAACACATTAAATATTAAAACAGTAACTAGAACTAGTCATAAAAACAGTCAGTAGCGGTTATGGACGACATGTTTGTTATCAGTTATGTAATCACTGTTCCAAACCGTGGGCTTGATTGATCGTGGGCCAGGGAAGATTAAGTATTCACACTAACTTCTTCCGAGCACATAGATCAGGATTGCGCAATCGGATACTAATGGCCTTGGCAACAGTCAACATTCAGAATCTCACCATTTCTGATCAATTCCCTGGCATTCAGTAGACAATCTGAAAAACATCAGCCTTACTAACAAAATGATCAGATTATTGATAAGTAGTCGGGGATTTGGTTAATTTCAAGTTGACACATCACCCACAATTGATCGCAGCTGTCGCATTCCCAACTGATTAGAGTCGGTCAAATGAGCGAGAATCGCGCTTGAAATCGTTCTAATCACATCACTATTCAATCATTCAGGATGATTTTCACGCACTCTTTCAGACGATCGCCTTGTAGTACAACCAATGGGTGATTCTCGAAATGAGTTTTTTAAAAAGTGCCATCAGTATCTTGACTACATATCGTTATTAAAACAGCTCTCGACCAAGCAGGTCTTGGATGACGTCAACGAAATGACACTGGTGTCGGTGACTGTTCAGCTAGCTCTGATAGTTTCGAGCTAGCTGACAAGCCATTTGGTCAGAGCATGATAAACGTAGTTACACATATCTAAAATATGTCTCAAAGGCAAAGTTGTTTTATGCACTTCTGACAGATCGTATAACTTAGGGGTTATTCTTTCAGCGGGACGGATGCGTTCGAAAGTGGCCGGATCAATTGTCACCTGTCTCATTCCACGCAAAGTTGTAGATATCGTCTTTTCTATAGCTGTTGTCTTGTTTTTCTCCGTATACATCTTCATGAATTTTGATCTACCAGCTAGTATATCATTCATTTTGGTAATGTAATCAATCCTGTTCACTGAAACGACTCCTGCTTCTTTATCCGGTCTGGAAACCACTATACGCTCGTTTGTTTGTAAACATTTCAATGTATCTAAATGCTGCTTGGTCGAGAGCTGTTTTAATAACGATATGTAGTCAAGATACTGATGGCACTTTTTAAAAAACTCATTTCGAGAATCAACCATTGGTCGTACTACAAGGCGATCGTCTGAAAGAGTGCGTGAAAATCATCCTGAATGATTGAATAGTGATGTGATTAGAACGATTTCAAGCGCGATTCTCGCTCATTTGACCGACTCTAATCAGTTGGGAATGCGACAGCTGCGATCAATTGTGGGTGATGTGTCAACTTGAAATTAACCAAATCCCCGACTACTTATCAATAATCTGATCATTTCGTTAGTAAGGCTGATGTTTTTCAGATTGTCTACTGAATGCCAGGGAATTGATCAGAAATGGTGAGATTCTGAATGTTGACTGTTGCCAAGGCCATTAGTATCAGATTGCGCAATCCTGATCTATGTGCTCGGAAGAAGTTAGTGTGAATACTTAATCTTCCCTGGCCCACGATCAATCAAGCCCACGGTTTGGAACAGTGATTACATAACTGATAACAAACATGTCGTCCATAACCGCTACTGACTGTTTTTATGACTAGTTCTAGTTACTGTTTTAATATTTAATGTGTTGTAATTAGCCTTATGATCAAACACAGAAAACAAGTCTTGTTCTGTACTTTGTCGTTCTCGCAACGAATCTAATAGCACCCACCCGTCGGATTTTGTTCGTTATGTGCAAAATGCTTGTCACCTTACAGTTGCTAAAAAACTGTGTGTACTCAAAAACGTGTTCTGACGGACTTCTTTTTTCATATAGATTGAACCTCACCCATAATTGATCGCAGCTGTCACATTCCCATTGGCCCCCTAGTCGGCACGTTTCTTTTTTGTTTAGTGTAACTATTACGGTCAACGTTGGCTGAGTGACTGACGTATGCATGTTTGTTACACAATTTATGGTTGCATGCGTCAGCCACTTGTGCAATCAACATGTCTGATTTCTGTTTACCAAATTGTTCGTTTATGAACTGATCGTCATGCTATTTCGCTTATCGATGAAAATGTCTTTAAAACCAAAATGTCCCAGCCTTTTTTGATCATCAGCGGTGAATTACATACGTTGCGCTGAGTAAGCCACCTAATCGCCTCATACCGTGTTGTTTGCCTGACACATTATGTTTTTTTGTTGGTGATCTTTTTCAGTTCCATGTTCTCTGATTGTCAATCTTTTACGCGCTACCCGCAAGTTATGTTGCCTGATTGGAACAACATCACATTATGCGAGTTGTTTAGGTTGTTTTAAAAGGAACTGGCAGTTATATGGTGAGCATCATTTGCGTTTGGTAAAAGTTTCTGCATTCACGTAGACTATTTGCGGGCAGTCCTTTTGAAAAGAAGCACTACCTTCGTTTTTTGTTTTTGTTAGAGATCGTGAATGATGTATACCCGCGTAACGTTTGGGATTTGGACTTCAACAAACACGTAAATAATGTTTATCGTATGAAACTGATAGTGTCGGAGTGGTCTCCGTGATCATTTTTTGATTATCGATCAGTGCAATTGGCTAAGCTCAACCGGTCAAGGCCAACGTCTGCCCCACTTCAAGGTCAGCCAACATAAGTCCATCGTGAGGACGTACGCGCTCGGCAGTTTCCATTCAGCTTCGTTTTTTTTACCTACTCAATGTAAACACGGCTGGCGCAAGCTAAGTTGCATATTAACATGCAAAGTTTTGCCTAATATATCATGTTGTTTGCTATATCTATCACATAAGTTGTAACCACTGAGGTTGAAGGAGCTACTGCGGAAGGTGGGATTTGCAAATGGCAATGACAATCTAACTTCCAACCAGCTTGCCTTTAAACCTAAACCAAAGCGAAGATGAACAGGATATTTATAACCTAACCAGTGGACACACCTCCGAGACTTTAGAGTCAAGGTTACCGGTTTCTTCTGTGCATTCCGCTTAAACTCTCAGTTACTTCCGGTTAATATCATCAGCCTTAAATTTTTACATCGTTCACATAAAGATACGGCAAGTAACTGAAAGAATGATGCAGTGATACATAAAATGTTTATGTGACAATTAACTAGGCTGTTAGTGTTAGAAATCGGTCCTTCAGGGGGATCGCATTTATTCCGCACTCACTTCTATAGCAACAACTTATGCGTTCAGTTCACTGATCACCACCAGCCTCCTCAGAGTACAACCTAGTGCGAATTTCAAATGCCAAGCTGACGGAAGTCAAAATTGTTTAGAAGCTAATCTGTTGGGTTCCCTGACACAATTAAACGGATCGACAGGAAGTATCTCGTGAATAATCGATCTTCTGGTTTCGATGGTGATACGATCAAAATATCTACCTCTGTAGGTGTTGCAGCCAAACACGCGAAGATGGTCGAGATCAACAAGCACTTACGTAAATTGTTACACAGTTTCAACGGATTATCAGAAAGATTTCAGAAAATTCCGATTTGTATGCTCACGAGAATGCAGCTAACTGTTACTTCACCAGCAAAATAATGATTCTGGCTCACAGTTACGACTTCAGTGGTCCATTCAACATAATGCCTATCTTACTGATGGGTAATCGGACATTTGGTTAATTTCAAGTCGTACATCACCCACAATTGATCGCAGCTGTTGCATTCCCATAGACTTTCCAGTCGGCCTCTTTCGAAAAGAAGCACTAGACTCAACTATATGCACTGCTGATGAGCTGTAATCTGAGCGAAACTCGAGTCTAGTGCTTCTTTTCGAAAGGGGCTGACTGGAAAATCTAGGGGGATGCGGCATAATGCTTATCGTCCAAACTCCACTTGTTATCGATTGAGAATCTATTGGCACGATCGCAGTTGTACGTTTGCAGCTACATGAGTGACCAAGTTTGTCGTTCGTTCCGGCCTTATCATTATGCACAATCTGAAAAGGAGTGCGTTATGCAAACGACGAGAAATCTCGCTAACGTTAGAGTATCTGAAAGATCATTGACATATGTACCGAAAGTGGTGTTTTTCTGCTCCTTTCTTAAGTCTGTTATTTGGACAATCTTCTTTATGTACACGTATTTTCCGTTTAAAATGGTTACAAGCGATGTTGATATAACTGTACTAGGATGCCATTTACTCACTGTTTAGAAAACAAGTTGTCACCGTTTTGATGGTTGAAAATGTTAGGAGAGATGATGTTTAATCGAGATCAGTGAAGTGATTGTTGCTGTTGTCTGACTGAGTTACCTGTGAAGTAATTGTAGTTGCTGAATGCGAGGCAATGAAAGTCACAGGTGCGTTGTTTTGTAGTTGCTACCTTGCTGTCAGTTTCAGCTTGTTTTTGTGTAGCTGTTGAGATCATTGGATTTAGAAACAACTTACGTTGCTTTTATTCATGTGGACGTAGAAGAGAAGTTGGTAGAGGAAGAAACCAAAACAGGTAACTGTCTGCAAGCACTGGCTTTGTCCAGTTGGCCACGCTGATTGCGGACCAGGACCGGCATCACTAATATATCCATCAAGTCTTCACTCAAAACAGCCTGTTGATGACGCTATGACAACAGCTTCAGGCAGGTTGTTCCAGAGTGTGCGTACGCCGTCACTGAAAGAACGTTGTATTCCAAGTGACCAATCTGGTGTTGCTATTTCAGCGGGTAGCCTGGGAGATGGCAATTCACACTAGGCGTTAGAATGTGACTGAGGGATTTGGCAGCAAATTATATACTCTTCTGTAGGTCAACTTAAGATCTCGCGTGATATATTGTTTATACATGGAGAAGTGATCCAGTGTAAGATATCTTTTCGAGTTGAATTTGGACGATGGACTAAAACGCTCCCCGTAATCGCATGCTGTGTCTTGTGAATCAGATGAATATTTCTAGGAAGGAACGACCGACATACTCGAATTTTTAACCCAAGGTGAAGGCGTACTAGTGAGTTGAGCACCAAGCTTTCTAACCGTAATTCCCCCAGAAAACCTGCTTAGTATCCCATTGGCTGTGGTAGTTTTTTTTTCATCAAAGTGTAGTTAAGACGCAGGCTGATGTTTTCTGAGACGATCGCTCTCTGATGCTGTTTGCGAATGATATTCGTTAGCTTTTCGCTCTCTAAAAAGTACACATCGCCAGATGAATGGTTGATTTGTCGTTTGTAGGTCCTTTGATGTTACAGGTTTGTGCCTGAGTCCAAGACTATCCAAAAAATAGGTCTCATCTCCACCCTCTCCTTTGCTTATGAACCGATGTTTTTTTCTTGCTTGTATGCCGGTCGATCGTCAGTCATTCACTAATATGTTGCTGCCACTGATGATGATTGTAATGAGTCACCAATCATTAGGAATGTATAACAGATCATACTGAGAGGATCGCTGGCCAATCACTTGACTAGATAACGCTATGCGCCACAGCCACTGCACCGTTCAAATCTTTCACGGTTGTCTCTATACCCTCAATGGATTTTATTGAATTGTTTATTGTTTAACACTAAAGAGCATTTGTATGTGCAGATGTACGCGTGAAATTCTCTCCATGCACCCTTGTTATTACTGCGTACACTGTTGATTAACTTGTCGACTGACAAGAACGAGGTCTGATGGTGTTAGTTTTGTACTGTATCTACGTATGACACTGCCGTAATGTGGTGGATTATCAAACCGGGGGTGCGAGTATTCCAACACTCGGCGGAATACCTCAACGCGGACGGGGAGGTACGTCCAAAAACCTACAACGAGTGGATCAGGGACAGCATGGGCGACTGGATGAGTCATCGCTCAACGAGATCGGATCAACGGACGAGACATGGCAGGTAAAATAGGATGGATGACTAGATCGGGGGTGCGACTATTCCAACACTCGGAGGAATATGCTGATACGGTCGTAGAATACGGTCAAAGACCACAGTGGATAGATTACGGACAACACGAGCGACCGGACGAGCCATCGCTCAATGAGATCAGACCAACGGACGAGGAATGGCAGACGGAAAACTCCCCGATTGAAGGCATCGGTCACACACACAAACCGAGTAGAAGTATACACAGCATATGAGCGGAAACCAGGGCTGTTGTGGACCGGGATTCCGATTTATAAACG
>LUCH01002292.1:51680-70013 GCA_013368495.1 Paragonimus heterotremus
CCGAAACTGACCCTTGTGATCAAACTGGAGTAGGAATCGCACTGATTTCCAGAGCAGAACAATGTTTGCCCGACTGGATCTCAGTGAACAGTCACTTGTGCACTGTCAAACTCAATACATCAGTTAAAGTCTGTCAACGCAGATCAGGAATGTCTTGTGTTTTAATTTTGTCGGCGTACGCTACAACAGACAGCTGTTCGGATGTTACCGAAGATGCGTTCTATGACGCCCTCGTTGACCTTCTGTGACAGACTAAACGCTGAGACGTCATCATACTGGCAGGCGATTTTAATGCGCAACTTGATCGTCTTTCTCCGGATGAGAAGCGACTGGGAGGTGTGTTTGGTGTCCGAGCACAACTCACTGACGTTGGCGAGAGACTCCTACAGCTGTGTACATCCCACGGTCTCTATATTTCGAGCACCGCATTTCAACACAGGAAGACACATTGTGTTACTTGGAGACCTTCGTGTTCTTCTCAGCTGTGAAGACAGTTGGATCATATAGCAGTCAGTTACAGGTGGCTCCACTCTGTTAGGGACTGTCGTACTTTTTGGAGCAACCGCTTGGACTCAGACCATGCTGTTGTGCGTGTCCGTTTTGCTTTATCGTTCACCCAGATGGCATACGCTCTTAAAAGCAAAGTACTTAACCTGCTTTCGAGCGAGGAGAGTGTAAAGAACGCTTACTTCGAAGCATTGGTGAACAAGTTGCCCATTTTGAGTCAGATGAAGGATCCTAACGAACACTGAGAACAAATCGCCGCAGCTATGAAAGCATACTGTGAAGATGTATGTTCCGAAGGTGCTGTTCAGTTTCGACAGAACTGGATTTCCGTCACGTCAATAGATCTGATGAACAAGCGTCGATCGATTCCACCTGGTTCTGAATATGATGACGACTGTCGAGAACTTGAAAGCAAACTGACTAAAATCTAGGACAGCGACCGTGAGCACTACTTGATTGAACGATCGCAAGAGATGGATATAGCCTTTTTATCTGAGAATAGCAGAAATCTTTTTTCCCTGATCCGTGATTGTACTGGTCGTCGAGTCGATGTAGGTGAGACCATATCAGGTTCACTTATCAGCAATCAATCGCGCCGACTTGATAGGGTGGCTGAACATTTTGAAGAACAATTCAGTTGGCCTCAACCAGACCATGTAAACGACTGGACCTGAATGGTCAGTTATTTCGTTCCAAGACGGCTCTCCGTCAGAAGCAGAAGTTGCCTTGATGCTTATTTTATTGAAGCGTAAAAATGCTACTATACCAGGTCTCCTCTTTCTTTCTTTCAAGGAAGGTGGAGGGAGGTTGATATAAGAACTGAAAACATTCTTTCAGACAGTTCAGGAAACTGGAGAAGTATCTCGTGATTGGTGCTCTCCAGCAGTAATCGCCGTTTTCAATAGGGGAGCACGAAGCCTCTGTAACAACCACAGGGCATCAGTCTAGTATTTGTTGCGTTCAGTTTACTCATTGGTCTTATTTTACGTCGACCCACTAAGCCCAGAGAAAGTCAGATCAGTGAAGCGCAGGGAAGACTCTGATCCAGACGTGGGTACGTTGATTACATTCTAACTTTTCGACGTATCTTGTAACATAGGCACTTCTACAGGCAGCCGACGGTTGTGGTCTTTTCAAATCTGAAGGTTGGTTTCGATTCAGTTGCTGGTAACCTTCTCTGGAGCTGTGTTCTTCGCAAGAGAGTACTAGGGAAATGCGTGAATTTGTTGAGACCACTCTATGTTCACTCTGCAAGCATGGTGAGAGTTTATGGACAATTATCTCGGGCGTTCATCACTTCTAGTGGTGTTCGTGAAGGGTGTCCGATTTCTTCTTTCTAGCTCAGTTTTGTCATGGACGACATTCTGGAAGGAGTGGTTGATGAATTCGGTGATGTTTAGCTTCTTGTGGTTGCTATGTTGATCGATCCGGATTATACGGATGACACTGTCTTACTTAACTCCCCTGTCGAAGATAAGCAAACTGTGCTGAACAAGGCGAGTGTCCGTGTTGGTTTGTATGGAATGCACCTCGCACTTTCATAGTACAGAATGTTGCTTCAAGACTGGGGAATTTCTACTCCTACTTTATTGCAGGGAATCCGCTTGAGACTTTGAACGGTTTTACCTGCTTGGGTAGCACTATCTCGTCAGGTTATAGTATTGCTGATGAGATATCAGCGAGGATAGCAAAGGCATGCGTTGCTGTTGCCAAACTGCGTCATCGGAGTCTTTGAAAAGACGTTGGGTTGTCACTGAAAGGTAGAATATGTAGTGTTTGTGTACGTTCTGTTTTGCTCTGTGGTTCGGAACCGTGGCCTGTTCCCATGGAAGATACCAACAGGCTTGCTGTGTATGCCCATCGTTATCTTCGCCTAATAGCCCGCATTAAATGGACTGATCGCGTGGTCATTGTGGCCGTTCGCCGACGCTTATTTAGGAACGCTCAGGATGCGCGATCATTCGGTCAGTTACTCACGGTGCACAGCCTGTGATGTTTAGGTGTGGTACTCCGTATGCCATCTGATCGTTTGCCCTACCGGACCTTGTATACTGAGACCACGAACAGTTGGATTAAACCGCGTGGACCTCACGCAACAGTGTGGTCACGAAATATGAAGGTCTTGACTGTCATATTGACCGAAGTGTGTAGGTAACGCCTGCCTGGATGGGGTCCTCGTGATCACTCCAGCCGTTGGTTGAAGACGCTATCCGAGATGACATTGTTTCGCAGTCGATGGCATACCTGCACCTATACCGTTTCTAGTACTTCCGTTTAGTCTTTCTTAAGTATTAACTTTCAACTTTCTCAGTAGCATTTTGTTCTAGGATATTCCACAGTCACCGTTTGGGTGAGCGGCATCCCGAACCACAATACCTTTTGGCCAGGCTCATGACTGTTATGGTGGTGATGATGGAAGATGTTGACCTAAATAAACTCTGTATCATGTGGCCTCATAGGTTAGGCTTTTAAACCAGAAGCTCCAGGTGGGGTCTGCTAAAATAATCGCACATCTCATTATTTCGTGGGTCAGAGTGTTGTGCCTGAGGCTTCGAACAGGATCCCTAATCCATCTCCGTTCCGTGATATAAACGACTTCGAAATGTCAGAGGTTATCGTTCCGGAAAACCACTCCTCGCTTCCATTTTCTTCCTCTTCCACTTCATTTTTTCACTTTTTCAAGCCAACATACGTGGTTATTGTTGACTCCGGTATCCTCACTCTCAGACATCTAGATCGTCAAGCTGCTTTGGCGAGCACTGCTCCGAATCTGGTCCTGGCTGTGTGCTGTGTCCGGAACGCGCATGCACGATCCTAGTGTTGTTATTCATTTGACTCCCCCCCCCGGATAGTTCTGTAGGTCAGGGCTTCTTTCAGTTTGTCACTCGTAACACTGAAGCCGAGTTTCGCGGTCAAGGTGGAGTGGAAAGTAAACTGAGCTCTAAGACAAATTAGAACCTGTTGGTTTGGTTCCCAGGGCATGGTCGCTTGTATACCTTCGAAGCTGGCATTGTATTCAGAATCCGTAGTTACTACCCAAGGAACCGTTCTCCTGTTTGTCTAAATCTACATGTAACAATTGTTCAGGTGCTTCCAAAAACGGTTTCTGTTTTCTTGTTCATTTTTTTACAGACTTAACAGGACAGTTACAGGCATGAGCTGTGAAAGCATTAACTGTGCTGCTAGGCGATGTTTGGTAATTTGTGTGTAATTTGTGTGATTTGAGATCATCCACATCGCCACCGCGCTCGAATATAGCAGTGCGTCCCTCGCATGTATTCACAAAGTTGTAGGCTCTTTTATTGTTCACAAATCTCCGTTTCCTCGTTTTCTAAAATTCTTCCCCATACGCCTATACTTATTCCTCTCCTACCTTGTGCAATATTGTAATGATCAGGGAAATCGTGATGCATAGTACACGCGGGTATGTTTTAAAGCTGAAAATACCGATGGTGATACCGCCACTGAACCTTGGCCACACATCTTACTACTCGAACTGCAGTTGCTGAATTTGGAATGCAATCGCCTTATTGCGAGTTACTCCTTTCGGTTTCCTATGCTGAGATCCATACTACTAATTATTTGTTGTACGTACAGCCTGCACGACTTGGCTATTCATTATTCCATCTTCCAAAACACGTAGTTGTATAGAACAATAGCCGTTAAAACTGACATCACAGTTTTCTACTTACTCAATGAACTCGGCACTCCTTATCTGTCACCTCGAAAGACAGATTTTCTGTCTACGCTGCCCGCTTTGGTTGAAACAGTGGCATTCCGTTTCTTCTACCTTCAGGTGATACTTGTTTTCTGAACCCTCCACAACTGGCACATGTTGGAGCTTTCACTATCCGCGTTCTCTGGCGAACAAGTCGGTGAACGTTCGGCCGTCAAAATAACTCCTTACAAGTAAATCATGGTTCGTCGAACTTAAATAATTCTGCTCTCGTCCTAGGTCACCTCTTAACTCCTCCGTGGGGTTTGTAGCCCTGTAATTTTTGTTCACTTGTCGAACGAGTATGCTCCGGAATTTTTGCAGCCGAGTTCAGGTCAGGATTGTAAGTTTGCGAATGGAACCCAGTACGGTTTGGGCGCATGCATAAAGACGTTGTTTAACTGGAAGATTACTTTTCCTTATGAATATGGTATATTAAGTAGGAGTCCATGCGTATTGCGTTGACGTCAGCATTACCTGTTTGCACACACCCCCACAGCGACCGAATTACTCACTGGCCCTTCGAAACTGGCCACATATTATGGACACTGGTCAATCCTTCGTGTCCTTGCCTACTCGCTCTTATATTAGTGCACCACGCGTCATGGCCGTAGACTGAAGTTTCTTTGTCAGAAATGTCCATCTAAAAGATGCGAGCCTCTGCGCTCTTCAAACGACTCCTAAAGTTTCTGTAATTGAGAGGAACTGACTTTTTCATCTTTCGATAACTTACTCAATGACATTCTTACGATGTCCTTTGTAGATTTTTTTCACAAACATTGAACATTGTCGATGATTTTGGCCCCAAAGAACTCTTCTGTGTTATTCACAAGTCGATCACGTTTGCTTCTATTTTGGGTAATGTTGGAACGCGACTTTACCTCTTGTAATTTACATATGAAGATGAACCTCCCAGGTACCGATTGACAACACCTGCTGTGTCCCCGTCATCTCGTGTGATTATTGGTAGGCATATATAGTTTCGTCGAGTAGCATGATGCTGCGTCTGTTTGAGTCAGTAATCAGCCTTAGTTACCATCACGCAGCCTACCGTCTATTCCAGGAGTCTTTTATTAAGAGACAAATCTCATCAGACGATGCATCTTGTGGCTTCGTGAAATTAAAAATTCTATACTCATTGACTGCCTTTCCACCTCTGGTTTACCGTTAAAACTTCATCTACAACCCAATGATTTTCGTCTGGCATGTGCCTGTGTACCTTGACAAACTCTACAACACACACTTCGGTTCTACTAATGGGGTAATCACAGTTTTTCCTCTCCTCTTTACACGTTCAAAATAAACGTGTTTCGAATGATTATTTACTATTGTGATATGTGGTGATCTCAATCGATTAGTCAATAAAAATAAACAGCATTGTCTGTGAAAAAACAGGTGACCTTACATATTTCCCGCGAGCTATATGGCACAACAGATTCCAGCTTGAAACATTTGGTAAACTTTTATTGAACTAGTCATGCTAACTTATTACTTGCATTTGTTTTTCCGCAATTTCTCTCCTCATTAACAGCGAGTCATCTCAAATTAAGGCTTATTGGGGATCGAAGGAAGCCTTCTTTCCAGTCTACAAAACCCTGAAAGAAGCTATGTGGAAACATCCGGAAGCCCGAGTATTGGTTAACTTTGGCTCTCTGCGCGTTGCCTACGATGTGGCCATGGAAGCCATGTCGGTGGATCAAAACCACCCTAAGCCTAGTGCCACGTGTAACGGCTACTGCGCCAGCCCAGCTCAACTAAAGTGTATTGCGATAATTGCGGAGGGCATTCCTGAAAACCTTACTCGTCGGCTCATCTGCCGTGCTAAGGAACGCAATATTCTTCTTATCGGTCCCGCAACTGTGAGTTACTCTTCAGAGCTTTCTAATGTTTTTTTGGTTTGAGTAGCTGCCTCATGCGTTTTATTCGATCACCCTGCTCTTTGGTACGGTATAGAATGTTTTCTAAATTTTCCCACCTCTCGTTCGCACATCCCCATTCGATCGTTCGATTTTCTTCGCCTTGATTTGTTCGATGTGTAGAGTGGGCTTAAATGTTTTGGCTACTGTTCTGCAAATCTCCGTATTTGGTCATTGTCCTCCAGCTAGTTGGGCATCATCTTATACGAGTTTTGTATTAATTGCCCTAGTGGATGGATGTTTTTCACCTTAAAGCTGGTGATCTTGAAGGAGTTGGCGACTAGTCGGCTTCGCTGGCTTAAATGTGACCAGTGTTTGCGCCCAAGAATAATTACTGAGCCAGGACAGTAAGGACCCTAATGAAGCCGTTTCCCGAATGTCTTTATTGTCTCCCTCGCAACTCAGTTGTTTGGAAACGGCTCTGTCATTTCTTGTTCTCTGATCAACCACAGAACACGCAAACGAACAGGTTTTTTTTTTACCCAGCATATCATACGCAGAACAGATCGGCGTGAACATCAAAACCGTATACCTACGTATTTTTATCCAAGTAAGATCATTGTCACTGTTACCTGGCTGTGTACACAATGAGGTGAGCGATCACAATCAGTAACGATCGCTTCAGTAGGTTTTTTCTTGATCTCTCAAACTGTTGAACGAACGTTCAAGATCAATGCATTTCCCGGGCACCACCTGATTTTCGAAATTTGATGGTGGTGCATTCGTCGAAGCTGCTTTCCGGTTGCGCCATTTCTTTAGTTAGTCGGCTTGGAGCGTACTCACTGATTGTTGCATTGTGACTTCAACCACTGCTATCCAACATAATTGCTTCCGGCGGTTACGTACAAAGTAATGTATACAGTAGAACGTACGATGTCTAGGAATTGGTATTTTCGTACCACCGGTAAACAGAAATGTAGCTTACATAATCAATAATTCTCCGCATTGTATACCTTTAAACTGTGATAGTTGTTTCATGTTATCCTAACTAGATGGTGGTATTTGATTTGCAGCTGCATGTAACCTGCGTTTTTAGACACTCCAGTGATTGATAGTATATCTGGGTAGGAGTCAAAACACACCTAGCAAGTCGGAGATGCTGATTCTATCAGCATGACAAAGCAAATTTTAAACTAGAGAACGTTTATGTTACATCAGGAAAATTCTGAAGCTGCACATACTCATCATCATCATCATAACAGCCATGATCCTGACCAAAAGGTACTGTGGCTCGGGCCACCGCTCCCCTCAACGGTGACGTGGTATACCCTAGAAGAAAACGCTGTTAAGAAATTGGAAAATTATTAGAAGAAGACTAAGCGGAAGAACTAGAAATGGTATGGATACAGGTACGCCGTTGACTGCAACACATTACCATTTCGGATGGCGTCTCTAACCAGCAATTTAAGTGATCACAAGAACCCCATCCAGGCACATACTGGTCGGACCACGTTGCTTTCCCGTGAAGCGAACACAGTACTGAGCTGTCTGACTGTCAGATAAGAAGTAGGCCTAAATAAAACAAGCATATGTGCTCCTGATGTTCACAGATTACAGTTAGATTAGTGCTCGTTTGTGTTTGGGCCTATGCATGAAGGCTTCGTCCATTAACTTGGACTGCTTTATTCGTGGTTACAGGGCAGACAAGTCTCAGTATTAACCATCCTATCTTACTAGCTTGATCCTGGTTCGTCCTGCTACCTTGACTTGATGGTTAGGCTTATGCAGTACATTGATCTGGGGAGCACTGCTAACTAGGGTTTCAGGTCTTTCAGGTAGAACCATGTCAGATAAGCCAAAGGGAAATCGTCAGACAAGAAGAAAATGCCCTCGTAGGGTTGCATACCACACTACTGACCGCGTAGGAGTGTTTAGGTAGAAAGGCACGAACCGGTAGACATACGGCAGAACTATTTATGCATGGGTTGCACTTCTGTCTTCCGATTAATCAAAAGAGAACTCCCGTCGTTCAACGGTTAGCTTCGAATGCCGGCGTACTATTCAACACAGTCGAAAAGTTTGTTGGGTCATTCAAATACCTAATGTGGTTTTGAACACCTCAACTGCGCGCAGCAGTGATGAGAATCAGACAGCATTGTCTCATTCACTAGGCCGTTGGACTAGGCGGCCCTCCCACACTCAAGTAAGTCAGACCCTTAAATCAGGCTCCGAGAAATCCCTTTCTGCTATTCTGTTGCGGGGCAAAGCATTCGAATCCGAGAATCGGCGTTGGGTCCCTCCAGTTACTTCTTTACTGCAACATAAATGGCTGGGATTTATCAGAAGTCATCGATGCCCTGACATACCAGTCCACTCACTCCCACCTTGTTTCTCCTCTTCTGCTAATTACCTGCTCTTCAAGCCACGACAGCCGGTAAACATTGATGCATTTGACGTCCACACTTTTAAACAAATAGACCATCAAGCTACTTCGATGAACACCCTCTTGAATCTGGAACTGACTGTGCGCGTTGTCCCACATTTTTATCCACTCTTGAATAATGTGGTGAATCAGCGGTTCTTTCTTAGAGGCTCTGGCGACGGTGAATCCGAATCCCGTGGCTAAGCTTGAGTGAAAATTGCACTGAGCTCTAAAGTAGAGGAGAGGCTGCCCAACTGACTAATCGTCTGTCTGCTGTCTGACATGGCACTTCAATCAAAGTTGGTCGGCGTAGACCAGAAAGACGTTTGTTTCTTGTGTCTGTATGTTGCAACAGAGAACAGTACAGATGCTGTCATGAAACCCTTTCAAGATATCCTCTTCGATCTGAGATATCTGGATATCGTTTTACCTGCTGACGATATGAACGCACAACTCGGTCACCTTACTCCAGACGAAAGGCCGCTTGGTGGTGTGTTCGGTGTCCGTGTACGATACACTGAGTGTCGATTGGCCGTTACAGCTAAGCGCATCTCCCGAATTCTGTTCAAATTGTGCATTTCAGCACAAACGATGCGTCACGTGAAAGCCACTCTCTGCAACTCAACCCTGGACGCACATCGATCATATCATCGTCACACATCGCTGGCGCAACTCTGTGAAAGATTATCGTTCATTTTCGAGTCATCCCCTTGACTCACCTCTTGATATTGTTCATGCTCGCTTTGTTTTATTGTTTGCTCAAGGGTCATCTGTAAATAAGCATAGGGTACTTATGTGGAAATTTCGCGGTGTGTACACGGAACGCTTATCAGTCGGAAATGACATTCAAATTGATGAATTCACACCAGCGGAGTAACCCAAACGAGCAGTGGGCAAAAGTCTCAACAGCTGTTCAAACACTTTATGAAAAGGGCTATTCTAAAAGAGCATTACGGGCACGACAGAAGTAAATTTCTGCTGATCGAACAGAACATATGAGCAAACGTCGACTGATCCTGTAGATGTAAATAGAACAAAGACCACCGTGAACTGAAACGCAAATTTCCGAGAAGTCTGCATGAGAACAATGAGGCTGATTCGCTGATCGAGCCGAAGATGGAAACAACACTATTACAAAGGAACAGCTTGGTGTTGTTTTCCCTTTACCGGTCATCGACGGAGCGTTAGCGAGGTTATATATGAAAAATATGGCTCAAGACGTTTCAGTTTGTCGTGATGATTTAACAAACGCATTAAGCACTTTGAGGAACAGTATAAACTGTGAATCTATTAACAGCTGCCTTCAGTGCTCCCATTGTCAAGTGGCGTTCTACAGGGTTGCAGATCTCTCCTTCCTCGTAAACAGATGATGAAAGATATTTTGGAAGGAGCACTGAAAGGTTCCATGAACTTCGGAGTGAACTTTCTGGTAGGTGGTAGGCTAGCTACTATTGAGTATGCGGACAACATTGGTTGGCCTAGTTCTTCTGCAGGGAATATGCAGACCATGATGAACCGGTTGAATGGTATTGCTGGTCTGTATGGTATGCGCTTTCAGCTGGTACTGATTCTGCCTTTGTTGTTGTAGACAGGTCACTGGAGATTGTTGATCGTCTCACCTGCGTAGGCAATGTCAGTTGATCAGCTTGTAATATTGCTGACGAGGTGTCCACGAAAATAGCGATAGAACATAGTGCATTCGCCAAACTCTGTAACTTGTGGAATGCGTCTGTGCCCTCAGTTTTGTTCTGTCTATCAGAGACCTGACCCACAAGTACGTCTGGATTTTCGGTATCTGACTACCGTTGTCTCCGTCATTTGTTCTAAATGAAATGAACTGACTGTTTGGGCAACGCGACAGTCTGTTGGTATGTGTTTGGAAAATGTGTTGGCTCGCTACTGATAACCGAGTTAGTGGAAATCCGCAGTCTTTGCTGTTCGGGCTACACACTCCGTGTGCTGACAGCGCGTCTTTCGTACTGCCCGTTGTTCAGTGTGACTGGCGATTGTTGGGAGAAACCGCAAGGTGACCATTCAATGTCTGGTTCACGATCTATATGTTACTTATCCGTCATGCTGAACATGTTTGGTGGGCGCCGTCTGCCTTGTTGGGGAGTTTGCGATCATCCGCACCGCTGTTTGCAAGCGATTTCTGACAGTGCTTGTCGCTGTCACGGGCAAGCATGTATCCTCAGACTTGTTGACTTCCTCGTGAAACTTAATTGTCTTTACTTGTTCCTTTTTCTCTCTTCCGTTTGTTCGCTCCAAATATTATTTGTTTCTGATCATCATTGTTTGCAGTCAACTACACACACTTGAGGGGATCAGCGATGAAGTAGTCACATGGTTGGAAAACGGGGTTTTGATCGGGTAAATTGTTTAATTCATTCATTAGGCCTTTGTAATGCATGTTTATGGACGGTGCGATAGTCCATCGTTTACCACTCAGTGAACTCTGCACTGTACTTCAGCGTACTGTCATAAGACACAAGGTCACCAGTCGACGACGAAGGGAGGTTATTGCAGCCACTGGTAAACTAAGACCGGTAGGTTGTGTGTGTCCTCGAACCCACTCGGCATTTGGGCTAGGAGGATTAAATAAAATGTCAGCTTATCAGGTTCACTAGCCTGTATGCTGTTGATATTTGATGCATTTTTCTATCAAATGGGTGCATTTAATAAGACGGAACGGAGAAAACCAAGGAGATGTTAACCGTCTCGCAGGTACCGTTTTAGGCTCGTTTGTATTTAGGTTGTTTGTGTACATGACACAGGCGCCTTTGTGTTGGTTGTTCAATTTTACACAGTCTTCGGAAATCGAATGTTGCTCTCTTTTATTATTGAACGGGCATATTCTTTCTGTTTTGGTTATGACAGAGTGGAATAAACCTAACCCCAAGATCAGAAACCTGAAATCATATTCGACGTATAGTTTGCCATTTTTGACGTAAGGACTTCATGCTCACTTGAATAGTTGTTTCTGCACAAGGTCACAATTTTATGTAAATACGGCCGCATTTTCACTGGTTTTGTGTGGTCGAAGATTCAGATGAGTATGTGAGTTGTCAGTTGATCTTAGTCTGCACACATTTAACCAGTGACATTTTGAAAACTGTTGTCAGTTTTCTTAATTGTCCCATCGCAAGTACTGCCTGAAGCATCAATGGCTACCTTCACTCCATTACACCGGTCGGTAAACCATGAGTACAAACATGGGTTAATTAATTTGATAATTGGCTTGATATTCGTCATCACGTTTTTCCGTTTTCGAGTTTATTGCCTCATCCTTACGGCAACTCTTCTTTATAAGAAGGAATCGACTTTTATAGAACCTGTATGTGCCGTGGAGAATGTAGGAATTCAGCAGACCGCTCCCCTAGCTCCGATAACGGCAGATTTTTAAGTGCACCGCCCCCTTTTTGTCCTGACCATCACTCAAACGTTCACTCTCATTTTCGTGAATTTTCAAGTTCCCATTCCCATTTCAAGTCACTGTAAAATGCGTTCTACTGAGAAAGTTAGTGATCACTCATTGTACGTACGCACTATCGATCCGCATACAGTGGAAATTTCAGTTATGGCATTCCAACTGCACCGTTAATCTGGCGTTGTCCTCGGTTTAATCTTCATCACGCCCTACACTTTCTCGTTTGAGGTTAGCTTCAATATGTAGTCTAATACAGATAATGAGCCGTTAACACATTACCTCACTTAACGTGGTCAACAAGAGGACCGAAGAAAACTGTGACATTATGTTCCAATTAATTGTCGATCGTTCTTTCGAGGTCGTCACTGCATCATGTGAGTATATATCACAGATTTTGAGACTTAAGGACGTCGTTTGCGATTTCTGTTCAGGTTTCTGTATGATCGGATTCTTCTATGTCGAACTAGACGAGCGCCCCTAACATTGAAGGTGTTCCCTTAGGTCGAATGGGGAATTCAGCAAAACATACTAGCGGAAGTTTCAAGTTACTGAAAGCTTCAAGACTACGAGAAAAAAGCGTTCGGTGATAGAATGCTGATAACCAAAACGCAAGGTGGCTTTTGCCTCCAGTTTGATGTGCATACAATGATTTGAACTCTTGAGTATATCACTGGTTTCGTAGGTCAATATATTCATCCATTTCTCATTCAGCTACTCATATTCCCTTCACTGAAGACGTTACGGAACCTCAAAAATATGGAACCAACGAAGAAGAGGAAGCTTCAACAGATACCAACATCTAAATTTCAGTGACGCTCCCATTAGTTTCTGATTTGTATTTATTTACACTGAGCAGAGGTGTCCGTCTACTGCATAAATCACCGATCCCCGATGTGATTTGGTCGCCTGCTCTGCAGGGATAACAAGTGGGTTGCAACGACCTGGTGATAACGCAATAAAAACAGTATATTGGCTGTTTCTTTATGATATATTACACTTGGTATGTAATGGCACACAGTCAAGATAGGGAAAAGTTGTGGCTCCGTTGTACATAGTCCACTCCCATATAGCGACGGATTTTCGCGTTCTTAGAAGATCACCCTTGTAAGGATAGAACACTGTCTTGAAAGGTAATTTCACATTTTCATTCCAGTTTGTTACATCTTACAGTGCAGACCTCCCGTTCCTGGTGTCACGTGTCCTTTGCCCTCATTTCCTATGCGGATGAGAAATCGTGTTTTTTGTGTGCACGTGTCTGTTTCTGGTTGCATATTTTGACTTTACTAAGTCGTTAGCTCATAACTGTCAGTCCGAGGTTGCCTGCGTGCGTTCTTCATTTTTTTTCCCATGCTATAATTCTACCGTGATGACATTTGAATTGCAATTTACTTGTGTGGTTTTCATGAAATCATGTGTTTTTGTCCATCTCTAACAGGTTGGTGGTGTGAAGGCTGGATGCTTCAAAATTGGCAATACCGGCGGCATGGTAGACAATATCATAGCGGCTCGTTTGTACCGTCCCGGAAGGTAAGTGGACTATTGGTTTCCGGAAGTTATACGCTGCCCTGCTGCTTCTACAAGGTCTGATTGTCAAAAGTGATTGGTTTAAAGTCATCTTCTGCCTCGCCCACATATGGGTTTTATGTTATTCTTCGTTGGACCGTATTTACTGCAAGTATGCATGCGCCGCTGACCCAAAAAACGCATCTCCTCCTAGTGTACACGATCTTTTCTGTGTCAAAATCTTGTATTTGGATGGCAGTTTTGTAGAGGTGATGCGGGCGTACTTGAATTACGGTTAAGTGCTACATCCTGGATGTAGTGTGTGTCCTTTCGGTCGATTGTGTTGCATTTAGACTTGACCAGTTGGTCTCAGAATGCACCGTTACATTTGATGGTTTTTTTACATCGGTCGGTAACAGTCAATCGATTCACACTCTTCATGCCATATCGACTGACCTGTTGTTCATTATCTGTTGAAAGCGCACCACGTACAGTGATGTGCTACAGTCATTTTGACGAACCCGTCCAGATTGGTGCTGTGTGCACCAGATACTTGTGAACAAATGTGATGAAAATGGAAAAAGTTCTAATCAACTCGAGCCCTCCCTACTGTCCATGTTGGTAGTGATTCTATCTACACATGTCAGTAGTTCTCACAAACGGCAAGTGAATAATTCTACCTGATCTATTTAATATTGGTGACCGGCTGTGTGCTTGAACAATTTAATTTTAAAGAGTGACCGCGTGGCTCGTCTTGGCCATCGCACTCTCGTTCCGGTCTACTGTATCTGAGATCAACTCGGCCGCGAAGCCAATTAAAGCCGCAAGTTTAGAAGTCTGCCTCTGTTACATGAAGCGGTGGCACGTGTCATTCTTCTGTGGACAATCTCCTTATCAATCTGAATGATAGAGACGAGCCTTCTTCATCTTCCGTTTAACTGTATCGTCCTATTTTGTGACGGACTTCACCGTTCTTTGATAAGGACCGTTCATTTGAATGACTGTTTGGTTGGGGAGTAAAATCAATGGTATCAAGAAACGGTTTCTACATCTCCACAGTCGCATGCGGCGCATAACGATTTTACTATGAGAAAGCTCAATTGATGGCCGATACCGGAAAAATGTATTAACGCATGCACAACCAAACACGACACATCGAACTGTTAAAGTGGCTCAAAATTTTTCGCCGTTATGTAGTTGGGTGATTTGTTCATAGTGTATACGAAGGGTTAGCCGTAATAATCGGAGATCGGCAAATCGCAGTGACTGATTGTTTGTGGTTATGTACATGACTGAACATTCCTCGGTAAAGTTGTCCCGATAAGTTACTTCTGGAAGTTTTTTTTTAGCGCACTACACATCGCTGGTTGTTTTTTTGTGTTGATTACGTCATCGTCTGTTAGATCCATTTCGGTACAGTTTCGGTTGTTTGATATCCCATTTCTATCATAGTTCCGTTAACGTACGTTCGTCGACTTTTCAGATTAGTGCACTGAATGTGCGTGCATATTGAATACTCTGTCGGTATGACATCGCCTTCGGACTTCGTAACCACTTTTTCTGGAGCAGATCATGCTATCGCCTCATCTTTCGCTGTAACGTCACCATAACTAACCGTCAGTTGTCGTCATGGTCGTAAAATGGCACGCGCGCGTGCACACATCAATAAACATAGCTTACTTTCTTCGACTTCGGGTGAATGGGCACTCATCCGGTGAAGACAGTGGCCATACAAAATACTCAACGGTCACGCATTTGACACCTTTTAGGTCCACAATACTCTTGAGAAGAATGCAAAACGAAACGCTTTAAAATTAACCACTATCTAACCCTGTAATTGTTTTGCGTTTGTTGCGAACGTACATAGAGCGCTGGGTAGGCGCTACGATGTCTAACGTTGAAAAAAATCCGAAACCTCCGATGGTTTTCACCAAATATCTTTTTTGCCCCATCTCGATGTAGTTTATACAGTGTAAGTGTACTTTTTGAGGTTACAGTCCCAGGCTTGAACACATTCCCCAAAACCGTGTTTTTAAGCTTGTCGAATCCGGTTCGAACAACTTGTTAGGCCGCTTCGCTCATCTTAAACGTCGCAAACTCTCTCTTTATTTTTGGGAGTGATAGTACTCTCCGTGCACAGAATTAAGTGCACGAGACGCTTACCCGACTAAATCGATTTGAGAATCCGCCAAGGCATTCATGATGAGTGTCTACTCCTAGACGTTCGTGTCGTCACGGCAAACTAACCATCAGCACTATTTCACCCTCTAGAGACCTTCAGCAAGACTAGGGAGACGTCTTAGACTAACCTTCTTCCAGGTCAACCATGGCTATAGTTTTTGAAAAAAACTGCAAGCATCGCCTTTTCATTTCCTCTGTGGAAGCTGTAACTGTTCGTCATTTTACGAATTACGCCGTGCATGTTTCCCCCCGTTTCCGCTCTGGTGACGAAACATGAGAGCTCGTTAGGCGAAATCCAGGAGGAATTTTTGGAAGAACTCAGAGCACCGCGTTGTCATCAGACGGTTCCCTTAGACATCATCCTGCTAACTTGCTTGACTCGTGAACAATTTTATTGAACGCCGCTACATTCAACCTAACCATCTGGTGGTTTATTTGCGATGAACCCTACTGGAGTCGTTCCCCCTTGCCGTCTAGATGGTGGACACAGTTTACGCCCTCTCTCTCTTGGTGTCTGTAATGTAGACGTTTATAGTATAAGTCTCTGAAACCCCTACGCACAATCATCTGATCAGGGCTTGGTCGTGGTTCTTTTGTCCAACCCATCGACGTACTCAGACGTACTCAGCTCGTGATGTGCAAATGAGTGCATCATCTTCAAGTCACTTTGCAGATCAGTTATCGCGCTCCTCCAGGATAACCCGCGATTAATAATCAGGTACTTTTCTGGCATTATGGGACACGTTTGGCGAACATGTACTCTAGGTTGTGAAACGAATCATTGGCAAACCTACTGACAAAGTTCTCACAGGTGTTGAAATGATTAGAATCAATCTGGTCAAGAGTAAATCGGAGGAGGAATCATTCAAAAAGAAAATCCCTTGAGTTGCACGAAATATTACATTTTCAACCTGAATGCAACGAACACTACGGGGTAACAGTAAAGTTACTGTGGGAACAGATCATGACGAGTAATTCAACAGGATAAAAAGGAGTTAGTTAGTATTTTGGGATACGACCAAAAAGGCAAACGTCGAATTATTGGAACGATGTCACTGTCATGTTGTGTTCGTGAGAGCTTACTGCCACGTAACTCTTCAAGGAATTCGGCGGGTTTAGAAGTCACTGTAATGGTTGTTCCAACAGATTTGGGAAAAGTCTACTTGTATTTCACGTTTCCAAAAAGCCGAAATCCTGTCTAGATATTTTGCTTAGCATTATAAAACTGCATGGATGTTTGCCCATCGTAGTGTTTTTATTAGTCTATCCTATGAGATTACCTCTTGATTGTTACTTTTGAAATTGTAAAACGCCTCAAAGTAACCAGTACATTCAGTTACATGGACATTCTAATTTACTGTACGATCCTTCAGAAGAGAGTGCGAAAAATTGCACCCTGAATAACACAGCGGTTGCCTAACATTTAGTATGGTATATCCAAGAAGTGGCTTCTAAATAATTTAGGAAATGATGAATCTACTTTTCTTTCCATGAGTTCTGATGTTGTGCAGAAAAATCAAGCGTTCCTTGTGCACTACTGTAGTCCCAGAAGCTGAAACATCGATTAAATGATCACGTATATATCCGGTTATCCATACACCTGACCCCAATGACTATCTATCGTTGGACTGGCACGTCAGCTGGAATATACCTTACCAACTAGAGGTGATCATCCAAATTTCAGGTGGCTTTTTTCCGTATTTTTGTGCATAGTTCTTTTCCCCCGAACGTTTTACCTTATTCCTTTACTGAAGGAGAAAGTTTTCGAGAAACGTATTCAGTACGACACGTTTGTTAGGATTAACAGAACACTCGGCACATTTCAACGTTTTCACCAAGCTTTCTGTAACACCGTTGTACCATGGATACCCACTCACTGTTCACATATGATAGCAACCGATTATGTGTAGTCATTTTTTCATTTCAACAGGGTAAAATTGCGATCCATTCTCTTTTACCAAGCTGGAACACTTATAGAAGACTTTCGTGGCAAATGAAGTAGAACGTGAGGTCGTAATAACCACCAGTCGTCATGGCTACGAATTAACAAAAACCAGAATACATTTGTCCAGAATTAGTCTAAAATTGTGCGAATGCACAGATTGCCATGGTAATCAGCTGTCTGGTTGTAGCACTCAATTACTCCTCGCTCTTCTTGTGTATTTACTCGACTTTCGGTTTCTTACGGTGTCTAGGTTATCTGGCCACTAACATATCAATCAAGGTAATGATTTCACTTACTGTACGTATAATTGGTCCGCATATAAGTCGTTTAATGCAGCCTTTCGCTGTGGTAGTGAAATGCCTGACCTGTACTGTTATCATGACTTCGTGGTCAGGCTTGTGTGATGTTTTGATCTGCCGGCCTATGCTGACTAGGACGCTGGTCCTGCCAGGTGCAACCTTGTCAGACAGGCCAAAGTGGAGCAATCAGACGAAAAGCAATTACACTCAGGGTTATGTGTCGCATTACTGATCACGTCGGAGTGTTTAGGTAGTGACGCATGATCCTATGGGCATACAACAGAACTATTTTTATAGTTGCGACACTGCTGTCTTCTGTATCAGGACGAGGGTGTTAGAGAAGGTACCCTCAAACAAAGAGCACTCCGATCACCTAACGGTTGACCGTGACCGTCGGCGTATTATCTAAAGCAGCCGAGAAACATCTGGTATCTCGCAAAAGCCCTATGTAATTTTGAGTTTATCTGCTGCGCGCAGT
>LUCH01002292.1:71706-92602 GCA_013368495.1 Paragonimus heterotremus
CTGTTTTGTTGTGGGGATCGGAAACGTGATCTGTTCATAACGATGTTGGCAACGGTCTTGTTGTGTTTGACCATCGTTGTCTCCGTCAGTTAGCCCACATTAACTGGACTGATCGCGTGGGCGTTATGGACGTTCGCCGACGCTTATTTGGGAACGCTCAGGATGCGCGATCGTTTGGTCAGTTACTCACGGTGCACAGCTTGTGATGTTTAGGTGAGGTACTCCGTATGCCATCTGATCGTTTGCCCTACCGGACCTCGTATACTGAGACCACGAACAGTTGTGTTAAACCGCGTGGACCTCAAGCAACAACGTGGTCACGAAATATGAAGGTCTTGACTGTCATATTGACCGAAGTGTGTAGGTATCGCCCGACTGGATGGGGTTATCGTGATTACTCCAACCGTTGGTTGAAGACGCTATCCGAGATGACATTGTTTCGCAGTCGATGGCATACCTGCATCCATGCCGTTTCTAGTACTTCAGTTTAGTCTTTTTTAAGTAATAATTTTCAACCTTCTCAGTAGCATTTTCTTCTAAGTTATTCCACATCACTGTTGAGGTGTATGACGGCCCGAGCCACAGTTCCTTTTGGTGAAACTTATGGCTGCTTTGGTGATAATGACGATAGTGCTGAAATGGTCAATTGATGTCTGATACATCATACCACCATGTTGTATCGACTATTCCTCTGGGCACTGGATTCGTACTAAATGTCTCTTCGCAAATAATGATACCAACCTATGGCCATCGCGGATATTATCCTATTATGCTAGCTTCTAGTTGTCTTTATCAGGTCGTGTTGGCTGATTGAAACGGCTGGCCTAGCCCTGGAAGCAGACCTCAGGAAGTAAAACTGGAATATCATGACGCGAAGTCTGCCCGCTGAATCCGCTTACCAATACAATGATTGATTTTACAATCGTTGTATTATTGCAATGGATGGTTTAGGGACTTGCTAGGATCAAGTAAGAACTGCAATGCTTGATGACCTGCAACGATTGAATTTTGCACTAAACGTACTTGTGCAATCTTTTAACATTCCAAAATGCAACCAGCATCTCTGTGTTTAATAACAACTCTGTTCTGCTGTAGTCAATAATCGCCATATACGGGTGATTGAATATCACTCCTGTTCCAAATCAGTGCTGGTACCCATATTAGATGCTTCGGTAATCAGTGCCTTATCTGTAGCCATGAAAACTGGGGCTAAAGTCTGTCTTCTGACTACATCTTGTATTGAATCGCACAGAAGATCCCCGTGTATTTGGGATCGTATCCAGATTCCGGCTGTTTAAACTGACAGCATTTATTGTCGCAAATTTTCCGTCGAAACGAGCATATTACTGAAGGCAGCCCGTCATTGATCGCAACTCATCTTGGTTCTTCCATGGTGTAATGGCAACCAAAGGCGTATGCTGACCCGTTGCCTATCATGTATCTTCTTTTGGATATCTTGTAGCTAAAAAGCTTAACTGTTGCAATTGAGCTAATCAATTGGAAGCTGGTATTGCATTATTTTTGTCTCTGAATCTTTTCGGATTTCCAATCGACTGCTTATGTTTTTTTTCTGCATCATCTGCGTGATTATTCCTATTCCGTCGACAGTCGCTCTATTAATGTTAGTCTGGAATGTAGCAACTGACGTGCTATCCGAGCGATAAAAAATCGCACGAAGAAAAATTCCCTTTTCGGGCATCTCAGAAATTGACTCCAGTGGGATCTGTAAATACGTGTTTTATAGGCCAGTTGTAAATAGCATCGCTACCGCGCATGGTTTTCGTAAAATCTTCTCGTTCCTCGGTTGTCGATGCGCATCTTTTCAGTCTCGGATTTGGCGTCATTCTGTAATCATCGCAGATCCTGGGTGACTTACCGTCTTCTATCATAGAGAAAACCATGGGCGTGTCCACAGTGTGATAAATGACCAGATCGGAAACACGATTTTCCCAACACTCCGTGGAATATCTCACTGCGGGGGTTAGACATGTCCAAAAGCCCAGGGCGATCGGTCGTGTCATCGCTCAACAAATTCGAACCAACGGATGAAAAATGGCAGGCAAGAAACTCACAATAGGAAGCGTCAGCCATACACAAACCAGTCAAAAGTGAACATGACGTTTGAGTGGAAACCGCCGCTGGTTCATAGACGCGGGCGCACGCGTGGCGTGGGAACGTGAGTTGGACAATAAAGATCGTACTTTATTGAACAACTTTTTACTGCAATGTGGATTTGCTAACCTGCCTAATTATACCTTCTTCCTTCAACCTGCTGAACGCTTTGTTCAAATTTTCTCTCAGTCCATAAGTTATGACCAGGCGCTTCTGAAAAACGTGGTTTCTTATATTCTCAGGTTTACTGGCTATATCTTCGTTTCTCTCGGACCGTATTGACGGTGTGCAACTAAGTTGAATGTTTGGGATCACTTGTTGTTAGTATTCATTGAATGAGCACAATCAAGCGGCCCCAAAGCAATTCACCCACGAATGACTGGATTTATTTCTGATAATATTGACCGCACTATAATCATGGTCATTTCATCTGTTTCATCCAAAGGGGCTGAGCGGCGAACGGCAAATCCATGTATTTAAGTCGCCGATGATCTCAGCTGAACATAGGAAGCCAGGTGATCTAGTAGTGTTTCTGGAACGTGTTCACTGCTCATTGTGTTCACGGCAGCTTAATACTCATGTCCCGATTTGATTCTAAGGTATTTGTGAATAAACTGCTATACCTTGGAATTCAGTGGCAACGTACAAGCAGAACCAAACTGTTTCACATTTGCCTCTCAAACGTGACTCAGGTAACATTACTGATTTTTACGTATCCTATCTTGACAAGATTTACTACATGATTGGAATATATCACCAAATAATAGACAAACTAATCTTAAGCGTAGCTGGTTACAAGGAAATCAGTTGTTCATCCCCTTCGGGTCGGCGTTGACGACTGATGCTTGGAAAGACCGCCGAGAATTGTATCTCAGTTGACTTCCCACAAGAATGCGAATCTTATGCTTCTGAAGCAGTTTGATTTTCGAATAAGCGGTTGCAGCGTTCACCGCACTCTTCTCTTGACAGGTGTTTCGGGCTTCTCAGAACGTCGTACCCTGTTTGAATGCTTATGCTGGCTTAAGGTCTGCATTGTTGACTTCATCATTCACTCGATCTCGCAGACACTGCTCCAGTTTGTCTCTTTTACAGGAGAAACTCGCGGGAACTGGTGCTTGTTGTACTCAGTAGTGAATTAATTTTTGAACGTTCTGCGGCCTAGAAATTGACGGGAGGCACTCGTTGTAGTGGTAATTTCCTCAGTCCATTCGATGGCAAATCGTTGAGCTTTCAGGTAGGGCAGATTCTTCAGTAGTAATCTTGACGGGAAATATCGATTGATTTTCCATCGTCTCGGTGAATGCTGCACCATATTTAGAACCTTCTGACCCATTTCTCGATTTAACTCGAACCATTCTGAAGGTGCCTGTTCAGTTGCGATCAGTTTAATTTTACGAAGCCTGTTTCTAACACCCGGGTTTGAAGACTCCCAACGATTCTAAGTTAGTTATTTCCGAATCCGACGTGTAAATAATAATAAGACCTGAGTTATTCATCTCACAAAAACGCCGATCCTTAGAGTCACATGGTTGTGAAAATCTGACTTTGTCATTGTATGATAGCACTGGTAAGTGTATACGGAGCCTGATGAATAGCAGAAGAGATAACAACCCAACTGTTCGTCCGGTCTTGATGTTGTCTCGTAAAACGATTCCAAATTAGTTTGCTGTTAGATTGTTCTTTGTCTTGTGGTTGGGTAGCGGATGGGTCAAGTTTGTTCATACCAGTAAAGCCCTTTTTATCGGAGTTTATCCATGCGATTTGTGTTGTTCATGACTGTTCGTTCCATTCATAAAAAGCGGCTATCAGTGGCACTAAGTTCACCTCAGCGGTTGGTCCTGCGCGGCATTTGCTCTGTGCGCTAAGCTACGAGGCCACGTCGGAGCTTATATGTTTCCCATTCAGACTCACTCAGCTACCTTTTCGACCGTCTCATCTAATCTGCCAAATGGTTCAGAGGATCGACTGCACCGCCGGAATATCTTGAAGCGTTAACGTTGAGATCCACAAACGTTGCGTTTGAGCATTAATTCATGCTTGCGTTGTTCTGAACTCAGTGTTAGTTAGCTAGCAATCCACCATACAGTTTCAAAGTGGAACGCCAAATTCTTTTCCGATTGCATCATGAGTGGTTTTGCAATCTTATGCAGTAATTTGTTTTGCGTCCTGGAAAATTAAAATATCCTGACTTATGGAACTCTCGCATGCATGTTCTTAAATTAGTCAGGTTAAACAACAAATTAATTATGAGTGAGGTCCTGTCCCAAATACTTGTCAGTTTGGTAATATGTGTGATTTTGACACACGCACCGATGTCTTGATTGAAGGTTTTCTGAATGCAAATGTGTTTTCATCACTTTTATCTTGTCTCCCTATTTTTAAAGTGTTGCCTACGTTTCACGTTCGGGTGGGATGTCGAACGAATTGAACAACATCATCAGTATGAATTCGGACGGCGTGGAAGAGGGGATAGCAATTGGTGGTGATCGATATCCAGGAAGCACCTTCCTGGATCATTTGTTGCGCTACGAAGCAAATCCAAACATTTGCATGATGGTCATGCTGGGCGAGGTCAGTTCTGTTCAATCGTATCCAGACTGCTTGCCTTCAAATTCATGTCACGCAACCCTGGTTACATTTTGCCCTATGTGTCACGAAGTTATGCCAGCGGTTTATCAGTGTATTTCCCCAAAACGTGATTTGTATGTAATTCACGTCTTATTATGAACTGCACATCAGACTACGTTTTTCTGGTATACAACTTTGTCGATTCACTCCGTTAGGTCGGCGCTCACACTGATGCTGTTTAATAAATGTGTACTGTTTTTTTCGCATGAAAAGTTTGTCTGACGGCTCACTACTACTGGGTATGCTGGAGCTTCTGAATCATTCCTACTCCAAATAGCGCATATAACCGTAAAGTGTTCACCACCGGTTGTGTGATTGTAACGTTCCACTACACGATTTCGTCATTGATTGGTTTAGTCAGGTGATGACTTTGGTCAGACTAAAAGTCTCTCTTGATGTGTGTAACCATCGATAAACTTATATCTGTGGACATCACTAACGTGTGATTATACTGCAACTCTTCCAGAATAAAAGAAAAACGCTTACGTGTACGTCTTCACCCTGTGATTTCTGGATTTCCCTTGTTGGTTTGTTTGTTGTTACGGCCTCATGTGACTGGTGATTATGTGGATTTTGATCATGCCCTAATCGTTCCACGCTGTCTCCTGCTAATTGTTCGCCCAGCCGTAAATCAAAACATCACATCCTCAAAACCTATCGCATAGCCCTTGCCTCTCTCGCCAAGCTCTCTTTTTTCATCCAGGTTGGAGGCACCGAAGAGTATGCGGTAGCTGAGGCAGTCCAAGCAGGGCGAATCCGCAAGCCGATTGTTGCCTGGTGTATCGGTACCTGTGCCCAACTGTTGGCTAGTTCATCTGAAGGTATTCAGTTCGGTCATGCTGGCGCGTGCGCCAATTCGGCTCGCGAGACAGCCACCGCCAAGAATGCTGCTCTGGCTGCTGCAGGCCTCCATGTACCATCAAGTTTTGACGAGCTGGACACTATGATTCGGTACGTTCGTGTCGTTTTTATGTCACCAAGCTTGTTTATTTGTTGGTTCGTGTGCTGAGCCTGCTGGCTAGTCGGCGGGCTGCCGATGGGTTCCACGTGATTCTGCCTAGATATAACCGACATTAGTCTGCTGTTTCGCTTGTTGTAACCTGGCTTCGTTTATAAAGAAGGCATTTCAGATACGCTTCTGGGTTCTGTTTCTCGTTGATAGTTCGACAGTCTGACCGTGCACTCATTCGCTGTTGATCGAGCAGCATGGGTAACAACCCATGCTTTTGTTTGGTATGTTCTATGTAAACGCTTTGGGTGTTCAGCCTCTGAATGGTTGATTTATTCACCCATAACGATCGTTAGCCTGATACGACGGTATTCATGTTTGGGCCGCAATTCACCGCGATAATTTCTTGAAATATCTAAAAAGAAGAAAAGAAATATCAGAAAGGACAGAAGTTTTAGAAACAGTGCTAAGTGGAAGAACTAGAAATGAATGAACGTGTGGTCACGAGGACTCCAGTCGGTCAAGCGATACCTATGCACTTTACTCAACATAATAATCAGGATTTTCATATTTCATGACTTCGTTGCTCAGTTGTCATGCGGAGTACGTGGCCCAACCATCACGGATTGTTCAACGTGATGAGTTGACCATTAGCTCCTGTATCCCTTACATTCCGAAATACGCACGAACGAACAACTGTGTTGCGTGTTTATGTATGCCAACTGTTGAGGCCAAAGATGGTCACACATAGCAAGTTTGTGGACTGTTGGAAAATAAGTCAGGAATTGTAGGCTTTGTTCATCTCCCTGACTAGAGGTCTCATAATGCACTCCCTGCTGGAGGCCCCTGGAGATCTCGAGTAATCGAGCTCCAATCGAGCCGAATCATAGATGGAGTATTTACGAATTATTGAGAAGTGTTCGGTTGCTTGTTTGTGACGGTGTGTTGTTTTTTTATCTTCGCCTACATATTGAGATGCACTTCTTAGGATAGGACTGAGCGGACGCCTTTAACTCTTAAGTCGTTTATTCACTTCTCACACATGCTGAAGCTCGTCTATGTGGAAGTCAAGTAATGCCCTTTGGGATTTATCTAGAGTTTCTATTTTGTGCCTTTGCGGGGTTGAAACTTATATACTACCACTGACTTTTCCCCTTGGAAACCATAGTGAATGCCCATCCGCCCTTGGATTATCGACCCATCTGCGCTATACCCATACCCACGCGTTTACTGAATCCTTTTCCGCCGTATGCTTGCGTCACGCGATGGTCTTTCCAATGCACTGTTGTCCGATTCACCATCTGCGTATGTTTGGAAGTTGACAGCGCTATGTATCCGTGTGACAGTCGTACGGTTTTACGACGAACATTTCCGGGACTTTCTATTAACGCACTAAACACAAGTGGATGGTAAATAACTTCAAACTGTTATCACGCGTCTGGATCTCATATAGCTAGGGTGTGAGCACTGCGACTTATTGTAGTAAAATTTCCTAAAGTGTTCGTTTGGTCCTGCTGCTTTGAAGTGGGATGCATCTGCCATATTCTGTCAACTCTTCTTTGCTTCCTTGTGAAACCGTCCTGATCGAGTGGTTAGTCTGGGGGAGAAAATGGATTGTATTCGATGCCCGAGTTCTTTTCGTGACTGACAGACAAATATTGCCAGTCTGCCATAAACTTCTTGTACTTTTTCCTGGTGGCGATATTCGCGTTTTAAGTTGGACATATGTGCATACTGTGTTCGAACTAGTGCAGTGTGCGAGCCCGGTCTGAAGCCGAAATTGATGTTAAGAGTGAATCCATTATCTGTCAGACTGTCAGCTATTAGCATGTGTTTGGCTCTTGGTCGTGTACTTTTCGTTATGTGTTACCGCATGTTTCTCCAGTTCCGTTAATGTGAAACGAACTATTTTTTACCGTTAGAACAAGAATTTTGATCGTATACAACTAAAGCGCTACTTTTCTACTCTCACATCCTTCGTTAAATATTCAAGTGGATATTAAAATTTACTGTCGTACATTCTCCTACCGAGTGGTCAGTAGTTAATCTGTGCAGTAGTGTTCTGAGTTTTCTCGGCTGATTCTGTCCAAAGTGAAAACATTTGCGAAACACAGTGTTTTGATATACATCCATCTCACTGTTTCCTCTTTGCGAACTCCGAAGTAAAAAAGTCTGTCCAGGGTTCATCAGCGTTGACGTTGGACAGTCAGTCGATTGCTTGTCGTTCATTGCATATTCGAGCATAAATGCTTAACTGGACGTTCTGTGTACTCATTCGAAAGTGCGTTGAGCGGTGTTTCGAGTAGCACTTAACAAGTTTAATAATTTTTCCGTTTTCAACCTGAAGAGAAGTTCTGGTCGTGGACCCATCGACTGCCGTTGACAAGACACTCACCGTGTCTTTTCTGGAGGCGGTCGATCAATCTGAACATTACCCATTAGCTAATTTGACTGAGCTTTCGCATATGATAATTCAGCCCTACTGAATGTTGGGACAGTGTTGCATTGGTCAACACTATTGCCTCATGAAGGTATGTCCAGAGTTCAAACCCTGTTCGTGACACTGACGGGTTCTGATAAGAGTGGAACTTGAATATAGTGCTTCTGTTTTAATGAGGCCGACTGGAAAGCTTATAGGAATGTGAGTTGCTATAGATTTCGATTTATATTGTTTATGTCGACTACAAACCCCTATTCTTCTCAGTTCCAGTTGTTGTTAACACCTGGAGTGTGTAGCCATTAAAGGTAGTTTAACACTCAGGTGATGCCTCAACTATGGAAAACTTGATAAAGTTATAATCACATGACACAATTATCATTAGTTTGATCTGGTTTTGTGTTTTCTGGACAACAACGAAACGGAAGTACATAATCAGCAAGGCAAACAACTGATGCCGCTGCTTTCTACTCTTTGTCTACGTTCTTTCATGTCAGCTTCAAATGTACTGTTTTCATTCGCTTTCAGAAATGTGTTTGATGGTCTTGTAAAGTCCGGGCGTGTGGTTCCGAAGCCTGACAGAAGACCTCGTCCGGTTCCGTTAGATTACTCTTGGGCAAAGGTTAGTTTGTCACTGTCCCAGATCATCTGTTTTAATGTTTTGATTAATTGTGGTATTACCTTTTCATTCTGCTTTTCTTTTTTACGAACTTACTTTTGTATGACACTACTCAGGATTTTCTGTGATATTGACGATGAAATTCCCTTCGCTATATGAGCGGTAGCCAGTCCTAGTATCCTTGATAACCGTTGCGATTAAATTCTATTTGCGGACGCTTTTTATTTTATGGTCTCGTTTATCCTCGTCCACTTCATAGTGCGCTTGTTTCGTCAATTCAGGTTGAATTAATGACTTGTGTGTCCTCTCATTCCTATGTTTGATTCAGTTGAACTGTTAGCTAAATGGAGTAAAATTGTGAAATTACCGGTAGACAGAATCTTCATTTTCCTGCGAATCATGTGATTATTTAGGTTTTACTTTTTATCTCACCGTCTGTAATGAGCGTTCCTTGTCTATTCCAGTTCATCTCTACTTACCGTTCTCCACTTTTTCCGGTTCTTCTGATTCCTACGTTTATTCTGTTTTGAATTACTGCCAAAGACTGAGTGATGCATATTCTCGTTTCTATTCTTCTGCTCTCAATGGAATTCGTTTTCTGGACTTTTGAACTTCCCAATTTTCAGTCTCTTGGCACTTTATACGTGACCTTCAAGTAGATGGATAACTTAGTCTAGTTGTAAAATATCATCGGACTTGATTGAGCGCCATTCAAATTTAAGCTCACCTCAGCAGGCTGTCCTATGCTTGATATTTCTATTCTCTCATTTTTGAAGTGTTGTTCGAGTATGAGCGGAGAACAACGGTAAAATGCGCCCGTCCACGTGACTTGTTTGCCATGTCTGATTATGAGGTCAACCTACTTCACCATACGAAACGAAGTTGGTAGGAATTTGCAATCCAATTCGTAAACTGTGATGAGCGTGAAAACCGAACGATCAAACAAATCGATCGGTGTTCAGACAACGGACGCCCTCCGCCTTCCTTGGTAATGGGCTATTGGCGTGAGAACGTGCGTGTGTACGCACGCGTACATATACATGTAGGCAATTTTTTGGGCTTAAGAACCACAGGAATTTAGTCCGGAACGGAAAAAAGCTAGTTGTTACGATACGGTAGCCACCGATTTCTGTTCTGCCCAATTTTTAGTTGCCTATTATCACTGCGAACCGTCCCGCTTGACAGTCATGAAGGTACAAAATTCTGTTTTCAAAGTCAATATTCCATGACTCTACTTCACACCCCGACCGCCTCACGCATTTTCATCTTAACTCAAGCCATGTGAATGTTCCCTTGAACAGTAAGCAGTAGGTTCTCATTCTCCAAACTTGGCCAAATCAATAAAGTCTGTGTTGGACAGTGTGCTAGTCCAGCCTATTCCGGAAGTACGCCAATGAGCCGTACTGTTCATGCGAAACTTGCGTAATAGTAGAGACACCGATAATCGGCATCAACGCTATCCACACGCACGGGCTATATTTCCAGTCCATACTGCTAATCAACATTTACCGAGACGTTACTCAGTGCACTTTTCGACGAATGGCTGAAGTCACAAGCTACGCAAGCTAACACTTACCACCTTTCAGCTATTTCAAGGTTGGATTCATCAAACAGGCCATTAAGCCTTAGACAACTGCGTATCCGGGCTAATAAATTTTTCGACCACCTCTCCGTCTCCTTACCATTGATGATAATTGGCCGTGGTGAGGCTATTTTGGCGGAGGTAATTTGAATAGCAAATTTGCGTCCAAGTGAACAGCTATATTCAGTGTCTGGTTTTAGGTAATCCATTTGGAACGGTGGGTGTTTTAAAGGTTAGCAGATCGTGCGAGTGGTTTTCATAGTCATTCTCAAACGAATATTCTACGATAAGTTTACTAATTTGAACTGCTTAGGTAGATGAAATAGAAACGGGGTTCGAACCGGTTATCCTCTTGACTGTCATTCTAAAGCTGAAAAAGCGACTTTTTTGTTGCTTGGTTTTTTTCTCTTGAGATTGGTTGTCGGATCATTCCTCTTTCTTGCTGCTCCAACTTAAAACTGATAGGATCGAACGATTTACTCCGCTTTACCTAATCTACACATCTGATTGTTGGATGTAATCTAGTTCGTATAAAAAAAGTTTTCAGTGGTTTTCACAGTTCTCATTACAAGGTGTTCACTGGTACATGACATTCGAGGTTGCACGCGAGCTAGGCCGCCCAACCTTGATCAATTTAAACGTTTATGAGACGGTTTCTGTGTGATTGTTGTAGTTAAACTGTTCATTTAACCCGGTGGGTCTATCCGCAGGATTCCAGTGAATGGTTCTGCTTCATATTTTGTCAATGTGCTCACGAAGTACAAACGGTTATTCTGTTTGTGTTGTCTGGCTATGGCGAACTACCCCCCCCTTGATGAGCTAACTTTATACATGTGACTTTACAGGAGTTGGGTTTAATTCGACGACCAGCGGCTTTTACGTCCACAATTTGCGATGACCGCGGTTCTGAGCTGTTATTCGCCGGAGTTCCGATAACACAGGTCATCAACGAGGATTTGGGAATTGGTGGTGTCCTCGGTCTGCTCTGGTTCAAACGCCGGTTCGTTGAATACTACAGTATTTTGACAGGTTTTTATGCATTTATGACCGGTAGTTTGTCGTGTTCATCGTTCCATCTTTTAGGTCCACGAGCATTTTGCCTCATTTCCTTTCCACCGTCTTAGCAGTTCCTCTTCGCATCACTTATCTTCCGTATAAAAACGCACGTACTTGTGAATGTTAATATTTACTCGAATTTCTTTGTTTCAGCGTTAGCCGACTGTGTCAGTATTTTACGTGCATGTTATCGAATTATTCCTAGGGCGGTTCTTCTGGCTTTTACAGTATCGCGTTCAATGATCATGTACACCCGTTCCACCGACTGATTGGGCTAAAATTATCCGTGTCTCCACCCATAAAAGCAGGGCAACTGTTAACTAGCGTCCTTTCACTATAATCTGATTGGTCTTTAACCTGAGTGCCATCATTGATGTAGTCGTCTAGCTCGCTGTTTTGTCGAAACTTGGCAGTGCTGGCCGTTGGAACCGAGAAGCCAAAGTAAACATATCGAGCTAGCGGAATTTCACAGGCAAGCAAATCAGCTTCAATAATCTTAAGGGACGTCTGACACCACCCGACGTTAGGATCGACGGTGTCCACCTTGTTCAAAGAAACACATGAAGGAGGGTTTCAACAGCAACAGACGATTCGAGGTTAGAAATTACCTGCACTTTGTATACTTGTGTAAAGCCTGGTTGTAGAGACTACAAGCTAATCAGAAGCGACTTCTCTAGACCAAGGCTTTTAGTGTGGTTCCTTGAGTAATGCAAACAGATAGCGTGGGCGGATTAGTGATTATATCAGTTTCTCGTCCAACATTGTTAGCGTGTACAAATGTGTGCTAGGAGAGACGATACTACTGACCTACCAAGTGTAAAGGGTCAAGATAACAAAGTTTCTGCTCTTGTACAAAGAGTCGTTCAATAGAGTAGACCAAAGTAGCGATCATTTTGCTGTCAAAATGTGTATGTGTCTCAGGGTTGATCTTAATTGGCCGATTAAGAGCTGATCGATTGTCCGTAGTCTTCATACAATACCAGACAGAATCGATAGCGTCAAGCCTCAGTACTGCTCGTTCACCGTTGCGCAGTTATTCTGCTTGGTTCAGTGTTTTGTAAACAACATTGATAACACTAAAACAATCATTTTATCACTCACTTCAAGTGGGAAAGTTAGTCGTCGTACTAGGATCTCACGTTTTCTCCACGTTTGTTCTTCTTTCCAAAATTGGTGTACGCTGATTGTTCTCGTTCAGATTCACTGTGGTCAGTATTTTAACATCCCCATGAAAGCGAGAATAGCTGCGTGCGTATCTGTCTCTATCGACAGCGACAGAAAGCTACCCTCTTTTGTTTGTAAATTCGTCCCAGCCTTGAAATCCAGACGCTTTTATCGTCGTTCTAACCAACATGGTGGAGGTGAGTTTCTCTTCACAATTTGCCCGCAGTGATTGATTGAGAGTTTCAACGAGAAGGAATGATAACATACCAAAGGACACTGACAATTCCAACCGAAAAACTAGGCCAACCAATGTTGTCCGCATACTCAATAGTAGCTAGCCTACCACCTACCAGAAAGTTCACTCCGAAGTTCATGGAACCTTTCAGTGCTCCTTCCAAAATATCTTCCATCATCTCTTTAGGAGGGAGAAGAGATCCGCAACCCTGTAGAACGCCACTTGACAATGGGAGCACTGGAGGCAGCTGTTAATAGATTCGCAGTTTATACTGTTCCTCAAAGTGCTTAACGCGTTTGTTAAATCACCACGACAAACTGAAACTTCTTGAGCCATATTTTTCACTAATAACCTCGCTAACGCTTCGTCGATGACCGGCATAGCGATGATTTCGGGAAAACAACACCAAGCTGTTCCTTTATAATAGTGTTGTTTCCATCTTTGGTCCGATCAGCGAATCAGCCTCATTGTTCTCATGTGGACTCTTCGGAAATTTGCGTTTGAGTTCACGGTGGTCTTTGTCCTATTTGGATCTACAGGATCAGTTGACGTTTTTCCATATGTTCTGTTCAATCAGCAAAAATCCACTTTTGTCGTGCCCGTAATGCTCTTTTGGAATAGCCCTTTTCATAAAGTGTATGAACAGCTGTTGAGATTTTTGCCCACTGCTCGTTTGGGTCACTCCACTGTTGCAATGCCGGTGGTTTGACTGTCATTGCTGTTTGATGAGAGTTTCCTATGCTCTTGTCGCTGAATTTCCATATAAGCACTTTTTGTTTGTTAGCGAGTTGTCTGCAGGCAGTAGGCGATCTGGACAGTGTGTGAACCCGAAGCCGCCGACTCAAAAATGTTATCCACTTGACTGAGAACTTTGCTGATTTCAAGGGCGCAGTGAGTATGACAATGGTGGCTCACTCCCACACTGCCACACACACTGGACACATGCTGAGCTACGTCAGGATTTCGGATGGTACCAATTTGTCAGCCGTATTTGATACTGCGTTGACAGATCCGGTGAACTGTTGAGCATTCGAAGCGCTCTTATTTTCATAAACAGATTTTCTAACTGTTTTGTTTCATAATTGAGAAACAGCAGTGCTGCAACCACGAAGTTATCTTCTGGTGTATGCTCATGGTAGTGTGGACGTACAACCCTGCGGGTGCGAATGTATTTCGTCTGACTGCTCTTTTTTTGTCTGTCTGACGTGGATATACCTAGAAGGATCGAAGTCTCAGTCAGTATAACCTTCCGGGTTGCTACAATTCATATGTCTGACTATCAGGTCAAGGCAGCAGGGTATGCCAAGAGTAGTGTACTGTTTGCGGCAGCCTAGTAGTTGTGATCTATTAGTTGGGCCAGATGACTTGGTCAGGATGTGACTTGTTCATGATCACGTTGCTACTTGATAACATGGAATTCTCTCCTTCACACAACATTCATTTCAGTTTTGGACTGTAGCCATGTGTAATATGGCGTGGACCGCCGTCGACCTTGACACTCATCATCATCATAGACAGCAATTCATCAGTGGTTCACACTGATGCCTAACTGCTACATAACTACAAATTAGAAGAAAAAGCAAAAGATCTGTCAGTCTTTCATCAGGTAAGAGGTCCACCTCAGCATCATCTGAGTGCCACAAACAATCCTCCATTATTCCGTCTATGACGAAATTGAACAAAAATGGTGAAAAGGAACAGCCTTGACGTACGCCGCTCATGTTGCTGAAACTGTCAGACATTTCACCGTAAACCCTAACCTGAGCGGAAGTATGAAAAAAAGCGCCGACAGTATGTTCACATATTTAATCGGTATACGCTTACACTTGAACGCCTCTAAAGTTGTAGACCGATCCACCGGATTGAACGCACCTTTGCGGTCGAGGAATACGGCGATTGTTGGCTGGCGGTACCCATGACGCTGCTCCAGAATTTGACAGAGGGTAAAAATGTGATCTATACAACCCTGCCTGTTCTTCTCTACTGTTTACCTCACGAGCTGTAATGAGTCGACAAAGTATAATGGATACCGGAACCCTTGAAATGACTGGGACCAAACTAATCTCGCTGTGGTTTTCACAAGAGCCTCGGGCTCCTTTCTTAAATATGGGAACTATTATCGAGTGACCCCAGCACGGAGGGATGGTTTCTGTTGTCCACACAAGGTTAAACAATTGAGTGAAGACTTCTAGTAACGTCTCTCCACCTTCTTTGATAGTGCTGACACGGTATAATCTGGATCAGCAGCCCTATTACGATTGAGAGGTGAGATGCAATTGCGAACTCCAGTCTCAGTGGGTTGTTCCAAATTTACCGACTAGGGTGCTACATTGCAAGTTTGTGGCGGCAACACAATAGAAGCAGGAGGCCAATTAAATTGCCCACCAAAGTGTTCCGTCCTTCACTCTAACCTCCTGGACTTATTATAGATTAGTGTGACATCGGTTTCTCTGATAGGTTTACTGACAAACGATCGGCTGGGACCAGTAGCACCGATCAGCTTAGATAGTTTGCCGGTGTTCTCGCATGCGAAAGCGATTTCCATTTCCTTGACTTTTTCCGTTAACCAAGCCTCACGACCAGCGTTTAGCCTACGTTTCAGTTTCTCACGGTTATCTCTTCTAGACTTGTTATGCGAACTATCAGGAGGAACCTTCCGTCTGGCTTTTAACAACTACATAAATTTCTCCGAGATCTAATGTTTGTTTAACCCGTGTATCCCTGTGCCGCTTTCTGAATGGCCTGTGAGATTTGAGTCCAGCAGCTATTAGGATCTTCTTAGTGAGTACCACTAAGCAGCTTTCTAAGCTGGTTTGGTACTTATGTTTTACCAATGGTAAAGCCAGTTTCTCAACAGCTACTCGTTGCTGTCGATGAGGTCGTTGTCCAGCAAAAGTACGGCCAAATCGATAGTTGTCCGGGAAATGAGATTGATAGGTAAATACATATTTGAATAGGTGGTTGTGTCATTCCAGCTAGCCAGTTAGGTTACTGTTATGCGATCGGATACCTGTACGTTTCATTTCTGTCAAATCTATGTTTCCTCATTTGATTGCTGATGCCCCGATTCGTTCTAATGCCTTGTATGGTCTTCGCGACTGATTTATAGTCTGTCCTGATTGGGTATCGTGGTACTTGGTTGCCATTTATATTCAAAACTTGTGTGGTCTAGTTCCTCACTTTTCTAAGTAAATGTTGTTGCTCACGTCTTCTATTTCTCTGGGTTCAAAGGCATTCGATCGACTGCTCGATTTTGAGATACTCCGGCATACTCCTATTCAACTTTGGCTGTCTTCTGCTTGGTCGATCCTATTTGGCCTGCGCTGGCATATTTTGGATTAAGTGTCATTCGTGTATATCCTCGAACAGGCTAATTGGTTTCCTTTTTATATCGACGGATTCTCTTCCTCTGTGGACTGGGTGCTTCTTTATCTGATCTGATATCCAGTCTAGGAGTGCATGGTTTTGATCGTTTTACTTTGTGTATATATTTTTTTTAGTAACATGTTCACTTGCTATCTCCCCTAACGATCGCCATCTACCTATAGGTCGAGCCTATTCGAATTGATAAATGGCCGATCCATCATGCAATGTTTTTAAGCTAATCGCTAAGCCGTTTGAACATACCTGGAGAATTTCTAAGACATTAGAATGTGTCCGTAATGGTTTGAGTATACGAGCAAAAGACTTCAGTCCACACAGATTTGGGATTCACAACTGGATTGCAGCTACCAGAGTGTGACACCATGCTTCTGTTATGTACACGTGTACTGCGGTTGTTCAGCTTACTTATCACAGCTCTGTTAACTTTATGACCTGAGTTACCCAAGTGAAACACATTGGTTCTAGTGATCCTATGTTGCTGGCTTTTTAACTAAACATGGTATTCCTGACTGATGTACTGATGTACTCGAAATGAGGCATCGTTACTTAAATGTGAACAAAACTTTTGGCTCCACAGCATGATAGGTGGTCCTCGGGAACGCGCCAGGCGTCTGTGTTAGTTACACGGCAGCGACTTCGTTGTTGAATGGAGTTTCATGTGGGCCCTCTTCCATCGGTTAGGTAGCTCACGCTTCTACAGTTCTGGTCTTTACATGTTACAGTATGCGCGTCTATTTGTAATACTAGCTGGCACGAAACGTTTGTATTAAAATCCTTGGCTTTGAATGTGGGGTTTCATCAGTATAGAGGTTGTAAATTCAGTTTACTTGACACACTACTCTTATACTTTGCTGGGACAAAACTGTGGATTTAAATACACTGTTAAGCCCAGGTTCGCTTTCAAATCACCAATCCACATTTCATGCATCTCTCAAGACGTTTCAGTTGTTCTGTTTCAAAGAAGTCCATCCTTTCCACCAATTCCATATATTTACTGTGAAGCTGATACACCAAAGACAACCGTATTCTTTTTTAATAACTGATTAACGTACTTATAAAGAATTAATAGGCGGATCATTTATCGACTGTGAAGTTCTTTGGAGTATACTTTTGTAACATATTTTACACCTACTAAAATGTTCAGCGCATATGCGTTGCGATATGCCTAACGACGTATTCGCCGATTTGGTAGCTACTTTTCAAACTACACGAGTGCATCAAAATACTGTAAAAGATCTGATACGTTGTCTTCGATGTTGCTTACTCAACCGTGGTTTGACTTCTGCCAGTCTTCGCCTAAACTGAAAGAGAGTCCTTCGTAAAACACGTCGTAAGTAATTTACTATAGCAATTTTCTATTGATTGTGCGCAAGGGAAGATTCATCTTTACAAATATGATCTGACGACTTGTTAGATTTTCGATCTTCTGTGCTCACTGCTGTTGAGATCATTATGGTTTAGTCCTTGCCTTCATATGTTCCTAATGGTCTTGTATTTATCCGTAATTTAATGGTATTTGTTTCCGCCAGTCTACTGTTCAGTGTGGTGCAATATCAACAGACCAAATAGCCGATAATTGTACAAACGCAAGTGATCTTCCACGAATTTTGTTCTATCAGAACGTAAGGATGAGTATATGTGAATTATGAGCGACACGCGTCTACATTATTAAATGGTGTTAAGTTCTCAAAATTTACAAAGATAAATCCGGATTTCCGATCATTACAATCAGTCTACAACTTTTACAGTTGAAAATGTGTGAACTAAGATTACTTACAATGAAACTTGAAGGTTACGTCTGAAACCTTGCTGCCCACTTTTGTTTCTAACACAAATCCCCCTTTAAGAAATATGTAAGTTCATTGTTTCCTATTAACTGACGAACTTTGCCAAAAAGGAAGGCGTTTTTCAAGAAACTGTGCACAAACAAAATATTTCTTAAAACGGTATTTGTATTCTGTAGCTAGCATGAATCATCGGTTTGGGTCATTCACTATTCCGCTCATAACTCCACACCCTGCTTCGGTCTGACTTGTTATAATCTAGGAACTGGCTCCATATTTTTTTGAAATGTACATTAATTGCGGGTTCCATAAACTTTTAGTCTTTGTCTGCCCACTTTTTAAAATACACAATTTGTTTTCACGTCCTTTCCGTTTTTTTAACACTCCAGTCTGCCTCCTTATGTGGCCAAGTTTCTCGAACTCTGTCTGATCATCACAGCTGATCATGGGCCAGCAGTATCCGGAGCACTAAACACCATTGTGACGGCACGTGCAGGCAAAGATCTTCTTTCAAGTCTCACCTCAGGATTGTTGACAATAGTAAGCAAATTCTGCGATACGATGGAAAGTTTGGAATATTTTCAGTTTATCACTTCTAACTACCACACGTTTAATCGTGGGACTAGGATGACAAGAGCAAACCAAATCAACAGTTGCTTTGCACAGCGTTTACATAGATTCGACAGTTTACCTAACATCTGGGCTTGTACCGCTTGTGGATAGTGTCATTTCAAAAAAGTTACACCTAAGAACCCTAGGAATTCAACGTTGGTTTTAAATATGTAATCAGCCAATTTTCCTGTTTGTGGTTTTCGGTTTGTTAATGTATACTACATTTTCCCGTATTAAATAAAGCTAATTTACAGTAACCTAAGGTTCTCAAGCAATACGAAAAAATTATGACAAAATTTGCGCGTTATTTCTGGGTGAACGGTAAATGGTATATGACCACATTTCATATCCTAATTTGCTTCAAATCACCAAACTCAAAAATCATTGATTTTGAATTGAACAGTTTCTCAACGTTTTCAATTTTAAAGCTGCAAAAGATCTGTCTCTCCATCAGGCAGAATCGCGAGTGTACTAAATAAGTTATAAAAGATGTTTATTTTATAACTGCTCCGCTGAGTTTCGCCCAAATTTGATGCACGTATCACGTGATCTTAAGACTGTCCAAAAATGTTAGTTACTATCACGTCACGTCGTCAGTAGGCAGGAAAGTCGATAATAAATTCAGAGATCTTTCTAACTGGGAAAGATAGCATAGGTTAGAGATTTCTATCTATCCCATTCTGATAAAATCAACAATGTGCACAGTATTGCCATCTTGCAATTGGAATAGGATTTAGGTGCCTTATGTGGGCACTGAGAAGTAGAAGAAAAGGAACAACAAGATGATAATGTACTCGCTATTGTTAAAATAAGCGGTGATTGCCTTTTTTGAGATTTATACTAAGAAACCCTGTCCAACCCTAACTATAACCTAATTTAGAAAAAGGATGGGCTCTTTTGGATTATTGCAACAATTTGCGCAAATAACATGAAAATTCGGCTGCACCAAAAGTGATGGGCGATGTAAATTTATTTCCAGAATGGAGGAAGGGCTGTCACATCAATTAATGGCAGTCGAGTTATTGCGAGTTTGGAACAATGTTTGGTATTTGCTGTTTATGAGATCCAAAGTAGCACTTCTTTTGACGGAAGTGAATGAATGACAAGGAAAATAGTCATTCTGCATGATGGTATGTGATGATTGGCCACTAAGTATTGACAAACTGCCAAATGATCCACAATCAAAAGTACAGTAGAGGGAAAATGTTTAGTCAGGTTATTATTGAGGTGCGATCCGTTGTCATTCAAGATGCTAGGTGATGTTATCCACATCACTTGTGTATAGCAACAAGTAGTTTGTCGAAAACTCTCAATGGTACCCCTCATTTTGTTTACTGACCGCCAGTTCAGTTTTCAGTTTTTGACTGTGCTCTCCACGTTCACCCGTTCATTGAATATATTTTAATTATGAGGAGCAAATGTACGAGGGAACACCATTTCTCGTACTCATCATTCGCACAGCGTGTAACGTAACCATTATTGAATCCGTACGAAAGTGATAGGCATAAATGCAAACGCGTAGTTTGTGATAGTCCTTTAAAACTATGACAAGTTCAGCTTCAAGGTACCTTTAGGCACAAAGATGCGGTTGCTGATTAGACCTCAGTAGAGCTTCCGCTCGACTACTGTCAGCAAAGCTTTCGGACTCATGCGTTAGCTAACCCCTATTTAGTGTTTGGTAATGGACTTTTTTTCAAAATTGCCCACTTATTCGCCTGAGAAGTTCAATCGGTTACGAATGTGAGTATGGAAAATTTATCTATCTCAAAATATTCCCGCTAATCTAAAATGAAATTATACCACCTGAAGTGTGTATAAATCTAACTGACTTTAGTTCAACTAAAAAAACGCATCATACTTATGAATTAGTAAACAGTGCGCTGGAAACGAACGCGATAGGGGCTGTTTTGACCGGAATCCTTTTGGAAGGTGCAAGTAAAACGCACTATTTCCGTTTCGCTTCAGAACATTTCAGCATGAACTCGATGTGTGGACAGAAAATTCGGTCTCAGTTTACGAAATTATTTAACTCTACGACAAATCCTAGAACTCCTGTACTTCTTCCCGGGAAACATGCTGCAGAGATTAACCATGGCTTAAGCCACAGTTAAAGATTAGCCAGTCTAATGTATGTATTGCGCGACGATATTATCGGATGTACATCAAAGAAGACCGTCGTTCTAGAAGACTATGGTTGCGTAGCTGTGTGACGTTATTAATGAAGTGGGGGACAGATTCACCGTCTGTTTTCAAAGCATGTTCACATGCAACTGTGTTGTGACCGCAAAAGATGCTCGGCCAGAGAATTCGTTTATTGAGCAAACTCCTGCATAG
>LUCH01002293.1:9952-39644 GCA_013368495.1 Paragonimus heterotremus
TGAATGTTGTCGTTGTTTGTCCGAGTTGTCTGTAAAGTGAGTGCACTTAATGACGCGTGACAGTGAAAGCCATAAGGAAGCTGTCTTGCTGATGACGCCTCACTTTCGCTTGCAGGTCGGTTTGTTTGCAAGGTGTAGGCGCCTTCATGTTGTATGTTTGAATGTGAACGTGGCTGTTTTTAGTGATTAGGTCCCCTTCCCTCTCCCTTTCTCCTCTCTTCCAATGCAGGGTCTGCTTTTTATTCTCCTTTATGGTTGTATGGCAGTTAAGCATCAGTGTGAACCACTGATGTATTGCTGTCTATGATGATTATGATGATGATGACTTGGTTAAACTGTCAAAAGAGGTGAAACGAGCCCTCCTTACTGAAATTGACAGAAGGCTTTTTTCTCCTATCCGTAGTTGTGTAGGCCGTCGAGTTAGTGTATGTGAGACCATATATGAAAAATATGTTGATGTCACCCAATCGCGCCGACTTGACAGATAGGCTGGCCATCTTAAAAAACATCCCAACTGGTTTCAGCCAAACACTGTGGGCGACGGGGCCCGAACGTTCAGTCACTACTTTCCAAACAGCTGCTGGTCGGATACAGACGTGGACCCGGGAGCTCAAGTAATTGAAATGTGACAAAGTTACTGAACCAGATCTCCTCTCTTCTGTTCTTTTCAAGGGTGTTGGGGAGGGATTGGTCTCAGAACTAACGAATTTCCTTCGGACGGTTTGGGAAACTGAAGAGATACCTCGTGTAATGAGATTAGACTGGAGCAGCTTCTTGATTGGAAAAAGTTCAGCCGATAAGGATTCGCGCCTAACTTGTTGCAGATGGAACCTCGGTCGATCGGCACCAGCCAGTCACAACAGCGGTCAGCTGATGTTCGAATGTGTATCAGATTCAAACGACTGAGTTGTTCGATGCAAGGTTGGAGAACGTGTTAACGAACTGGTCAATCAAAACGCACGAACGCCTGTCGCTCAATAGCAATACTGTTGTTCTTCTATGAAATGGGTGCTTTTTTCTAATAAGTTAGGATTGCTTAGTGTCGCTAAAACTATTGTTCTGGTTTTCTCAATTCGGTAGCCTACCGCACGACACTGTGACTGGTGCTTATCGGCAGCGATCCTCGTTTTCAAAAAGTAGACCCGAAGTTTGTGTGACGATCACAGAGGCATCAACCTACTCTTTTTGCATCACAATTGCCCACTGGCATTATTCTACGTCGGCTCAGTAAACCCAGAGAAAGTCAGGTACGCAAAAATAGGCACGATCCCAATTCGGTCGGGAGTGTTCTGATCACATTTTAACCTTGCGGCAGATAGTGGAACATCAACACTCTGAGTCTTAAGGATCGCATATATAAGGCGACAGTGCGGGCTATATTTCTTTACAGCAGCCAGACTTGACCGTTCAGACTAGAAGACGTTTCCCGTCTTCAGGTGTTTGGCCATCGGTGTTTACGTTTGATCGCTCGTATTGGGTGGCACCAACTAGCCAGCAGCGAAAGAGGTATTCAGTAATGACCGCCACATGAGTTCTGCTCATTTTTTACGTTTATACAAATTTAGATGGTTAGGTTGTTTACTAGAGATGCCAGCCATTCTTCTGAAACGCCAAGCACTCTCTGTCGATGCTACGACTGGTTGACGTAAGGTACGAGGTAGACATGATGACGTGGCGTGGAGAAACGAAGTCGTTCACAAAGGGATTAGATACTATAGATCGGGTTCGTCTACCGAGCTGGAGCCTGCGAGATTCACACAAGTGATGGCTGGAGACGTTAGGTAGGATGGTTGCTAATCGAGCTCAGTGACGTGAATGTTGTTGTATGGCCGAGTTGTCTACGAAGTGAATGGACTTAATGATGTAGGGCGCTGAAAGCCGTAAAGGAGCTGTCTTGCTGATGACGCCTTACTTTAACTTGTAACTCGGTTGTTTGTTTGTTCACAAGGTGTGGGTATCTTGATGCTGAATGTTTGATGTGTCGATGTAGCTATTTTTGGTAGTTAGGTTCCTTTCGCCGCTTTTATTTTTTCTCACTTCCTGGCCAGGGTCGTTTTTTTCTTCATGGTTGTGTGGCAGTTAGGCGTAAGTGTGAACCACTGTTGTATTGCTGTCTATGATGATATGTTTAGCCATCGTTGCCTCCACCAGTTAGTCCACAGCAGATGGACTAGTCTCGTGAGTAATACGTCCATTCCGAGGCACGTATTCAAGAACGCCCGGGTTGCACGATCAACTGGCCATTTCGTCACGCTGCACAGCCTACGTTGGTTGGGTCACCTACTCCGCATACCAGTTGAGCGTTTACGGTATCGGGCATTGTACACTGAGTCCACCAATATTAGGATAAAATCGCTTGGTGGTTATGCAACAACATGGTCACCAAATATGAAGACTCTGACTGTTACACTAAGTGTGGTAGGCAAGTGTCGCATACCTGGCTGGGGTCCTCGTGGTCAATCAGATTGCTGGTTAAAAACCTTCTCCGGGATGGCAGTATGTCAAAGTCACTGGCACACCTGCATTCACACGACTTCTTGTTTTTTTTTCAGCCACTCTATTAATTTTCAACCCTTCTATAATATTCTGCGTCATTTTTGAGACAAACTGCCTTCGTGATGATGATGATGTGCTGATGGCATATTTTTCCGAAACGTTCCCGGAGACATTCCAGTCGGCCCCTTTCGAAAAGATGCACTAGACTCGAGTTTCGCTCTCATTAGAGCTCGTCAGTAGTGCATATCCTTGCCACGGCTGGGACCAGAACTCCGGCCAAGCCTTCTTGAGGCAACCGTGTTGACCGCTGCGCCATTGATCTCACATTAGGCACGACCGAATTATCATATGTGGACACTCAACCACTTTCGTTTGTGAGTAATGGTCAGGTTGCCCGATCGTCTCGAAAGGGGACACAGTAACCGTCTTGTTAACTCCGATCGATGACCCCTCGACTAGGGCTTCTCTCCAAGTTGAAGTCACACAAATCAATGACTTGTTGAGTGGTATTTTGATTACTGATGAGTAGTAGGCGATTTCGGTTTTCATAAAGATTAAACATCACCCATAGACTTTCCAGTCGACGGCTTTTGAAAAGAAGCACTAGACTCGAGTTTCGCTCCCACTAGAGCTCGTCAGTAGTGATGTTCGATCTACATAAAAATCAAAATCCCCTACTACTCATCAGCAATGGAAAATGTTCATCAAAATTCCACTGTATTTATGTGCGGATGAATCCATTGCTATTCATTCGAAATGTCTAATCAGCTCACCTTTTTGAAGTACCACTACTACTGTTCTTCCGTCTTCTTACCAAAACCCACTTCTTTTGTATGCCACTTTGTAATGACTATTCAGGTTTAATTCCCTCTCCCTACTAAGGGTCGCATTTCTGCTACAGTGTTGGTAAGAAGAGAGTCCGTACGCACGTCAGCTGATGCCGCATTTTTTCGAGATTGTTTAAAGTTGACTTCCTAATCTTCCTTTTTACAACTCTTACAAAGACATCTTACACGAACGTCGATTCAGTTCCTTTCCACTTTTTGTCGCTGTCGTTTTCAATTGATAGACTTCTTGCTTGTTCCACTGGAGTCATTTTTAAGTTAGCGCTTCTTTTTTGTTTGTATTGTCGCGGTCGTTTTTGCACTTATCTTCATTGCACAACTAAATGCACACAGACGCGCCGTAACTTTCTATTGGTACAATGTAACTGGTTTAGTCAGTTTAACACAGTTTTTGCACAATCATCTATAAAATATTGAGTTCTGTAGTTTTTTTGCGAGTTGCACATCCAGAAGTTGGGCTATCACTCCGATACCCTTTGAAAACGGAGCTGAACGGGTTTGCGATTTTTGGTCAAGCACGATGAATCACGGAGAAAACACAGAGTAATAACGGTACAAAACATGCGTCTGTCCGGTTGAAGGTCTGATATGCTCAATTTCACATCGAGCTTCATAGCAGTATAACGTTCTTCCACTGTGTTTGGTGATATCCTGATTGGTGGTAATGAAAGGTCGCTGAGTCCTCAAAATGTTCAAGGGGGTATGTTATCTAGCTTTCTTCCCTGCTCATAAGACAGCGTCACGGGTACCTCAACGACCGTAGGACCATGTCTTGCAGCGTGAACTTTATCAGCCATGGCGTTCTTTGTGTAACTTTTCCATCATTTTGTTCGGTAACGGATCCTAGTATAGGACTGAAACGTCACGGTAAATACCTATCAGTCGGTGTTCACCTTTAACACGCATACTCAATAGTGAACGATTTATTGTGACGTTTAAAATCCACACTAGGATCCGTTATCAAACAAAGAATGTGTTGGGATGAGGTTGTTCTGCCGCTCACCGTTTTCATCTGTCGGTCTGTCTTCACTCATTTTTTGTTTCAGTATCAACGACGTAGTGACTGTCTATATCTACGTGTCGATTGAACGAGTTGCTTGAATAGAGAGCCTGCAGTACAAGCTGTTCCCCTATCATCTTTGCCCGTGCGACCACTTTCGCATGATCTTTGTGGACCTCGTGGTCTATGTCCGTGCAGTGGTGCCACAGTTATGATCTAGGGTCGGCTCGTTGCATCGCTAGTTTGTGTTCGTGCACGGGTGTGCGAAGCTGTTTGCCTGTCTCTCCCATATACTGTTGGCCACAACCCAGACATGGAATCGCGTAGACCACGTCGGACTGTTCGTGTGGTTCTTCGCGATCTTTAGCGTTCACTAAAACTGGACGGAGTGTTAAGTTTGGCTTGTGTGATATTTGGATGCTGAGCGGTTGGAGCGTCCTTCGTGCTGCTTCAGATGTGTCGTGAATATATGGTACTGTCATTCGCGGTTTGGGTTTTGTACGTTCAGTTCTTGTGAAACCTCTCATAGATGCCTTTATGAAGCTACTGGGGTACCCGTTAGAAGTGAACGATTCGGACAGGCGCTTTCATTCTTGTCTTCTGAGTTCAGTTGAGCTACAATGCGTGTCTGCACGTCAAAATAATGTTCGCACGCAGCTTTTAAGTTGACAAGCTGGACGATTGCGATCGAACCTGAGAATGACGTCAGTTATTGTCGGTTTACGGTAGACAGTAATTTAAAGTTTGCCATCACGTCTTATTATGACCGATACATCGAGAAACGGCAGGGGTTAATTTTCTCCCTCTTCCTGTGTGAAGGTTATTCCATCTGTTATGTTATTCAAGCAACTGCGGAACTGGTCAAGCAGAGTCCGAGGTAAAACAACAAATTTGTCATCCACATATCGAAGCCACACTTTAGGTTTGAATGTTTGAAAGGCTTCACACTCGGAATGCTTCATTACAGCGTCTGCAAGTAATCCTGGTATAGGTGAGCCCATTGGTGTGCTTCTCTTCTGCAAGTAGACTCGGCCGTCAAATTATGGGTATGTCTCCGTGCAAATCCTCACTACCTGAATCAATTCTTTTGGAAGAAGATTCGTCCTATTGCGAAGGCTATTGTCCTCACTTATCAGAAGCTTCAAACCTTCTATCGCAAGTTTCTTCGGTATGTTGGTGAAAAGCGACGTATCATCGAAAGAAACCAGTTCATCGTCTTCTTCCAATTCCAGACTCTTAAGCTGTCTCAAGAAGATAGTCGGGCTGGTTGCTTCATGATTATCGTGAGGTAAACATGGCCTGAGAATACGAAAAAGGAACTTCGCCAATTGATAGTTCGGGGCCTTCCTGGATGCAGCGATTGGTCTCAGTAGTACTTGATCCTTGTGGACCTTTGGTAGCCCGTATAATATAGTATATATATATATAATATTATATATATATATATATATATATATATATATATATATATATATATATATATATATATATATGGTTAGTGCCGACATACCTCGACCGCAAACCATAAGCTGGCTGCCCGCCTGCCACTTCCAGCCTAACCCATGTCTCTCATACGAAGGATGGTGCAGTAAGCGGTGAGTTGGCATATGTGTAAGCCAACGAAATCTGTGAGACGAGGTCATTATTCTCTTCAGATTGACAAAAACTGTCCCTAATGAAGACACATCGAATTTCATCATTGCCAGCACTGTTTCCACCACATGTTGAGAATGCTTTGAAGACACCGATGGTCGTAAATAAAAACTCAGCTTCCTCTGCGTCATTGTGACAGGTTTCGCAGCCGTAGAATAAATGTGTGATTGCAGTCAGACTTACCCGTCGTTCCTTGCTTGCCCATTACTTCTCTTGAAAGTATAGGTGGTTGTTCTGTAACCCCTTCTAAATAGGGTGTTCTGCTCATTCCTATGCTTTCAGTTTAATTACACTTTGGAGCATGGTTCCTTTCTTTGTGGAATGCCGGTAATTTATCTACACCGGGCGTCTTGGGACGTTTTAAAAACTTGGGAGTATCGACTTTGATTACGGACGTTATGTCCGCCAATCATAGGCACTCGCATGAACCCGAGGTAGAAACGTCGGCGTAGACTGCCGGCCGGCCTGTTCTTACGAGATGCCTCTCCCAACCGTTCTTTTAATCTTTACAACCTGTGGTTTTCACTATCGGCTTTCTTGGTTGTCACTTGCGTCTAGTTTTTGTTTACCTCCATTTGCTCGGATGCATTGGAATAGTCTCCTTCAATTACGAAATGTGACGGCTGATTCCATCTTCATTGTGCATGCTGATCGCTATGCCTTCCGGTTTTATTCAACTTGCCTCGTGAGTTACAGTTTAGTCCTTTCTGAAACTAAGTTACAGTTAACTCTAGCTGGAATCCTCCAGCGAACATTGTTACGTTCAAGACAACGATCCAAACTCAGGCTTTTAGAAACCGATCGAAGGGTGATTCCACACGAGGTGGTATCCGCCGTATGTGTAATTGAGAATGTGCTTTAGCCAAGCCTCTTCAGCTGTTGACGATGTGTTGGCGGTTTCTGATATCAACAACCCTTGACGTTTTGAGAGCTTTATGCTCACTCATCGCTGTAGATTGTTTCTGACAACGTTGTGGATGTCACTTGGAACGCAATCAGAGTCCACGTAAGTGCTCCAGATTTACTTGCAGTCAACACTAATCGCTGCCTACATGATTTTTTTGGTTTAATGGTAGTTAGGCGACGGTGGTCGTCAAACGATGCGTGGGCGTTTATAATACCGGAGATTGATATACTCTTGTTCAAAACCGTGGCAGATATTCATCATTTTCCATCCAGCGAGTATCCTAGGCCGTGTTCAGCTGTTTGTCCGCCCACCTCTGCGTTCAGGTTTCTGACCAGGACCACTAAATCCATACCGCGCGTATTGTGTGTTAAAGGTTTGTTAAACATCGATGGAGTTCGTTTTTGTTTGTCCGGCTTTCAGGCAACGGAGTATGTTGCAACGATACGCAGATTTGGTTTATCAGAACGGTCATTGCACGTCCTAATCTTACTACACGAATCCAATAACTGACTGAGTTTCGGCCAATTAAAGCGGATCCTCTATGGGCGCTAAACATAATCCCAATGTTAGTTTGACTGGGAGTTGAAGTCGCAAAGTCTCCTGACAGGCATACACAGAATTCACATCATGCCTCAGCGGACGTGGATAGGGATTTTGGTATAGTGCCGAAACCTTGGTAGTAGTTTTTGGTATGAGGAAACCTCCTGTAACGAAGGTTTTCAACACTCGAGTCAATGCAGTCAACCAGTTTGTTTTACTTTTCCAACGTTGTAAGTAACTAGCATGGTTAAATATCTGGGTTTCAAGTGGTCTAGACTGACTGTACCGGTGTTCTCCTAAGCTGCAACTGCATATTGTAGCAGGCTGTTCTGTTACTGCTGATAACTGGTGAAGGGACTTCGTGTTGAAAGGAGAAAGTGATGCATTTGTTATGCTTGTGATTACAATCAGTAGGCTACCGTGAAATCAATATCATTGAGACACAGTTACGCTGCAGCCCTTTGAAATAGTTTGGCGACAAATTCAAACCATATTTATGCACAATTTGCTTTCGACCGATTGCTGTTCTGTCTGCCTGAGGTGCGACCTACTGGCACAGGTTGCACGCACTCTCTCGATTCCGATATCGAAAACCCACGTGGACTGATTAACATAATTGTTTTTTACAATACGGATTGCTCTCTGGTTTTTTTTTAGCAAATCATAAGACCTGTTGACACTGCAGTTACAGTGTGCATAAATTATTTCGAGTAGAACACGTCGAACCCTTCCGAGCAGTAGAGTGTGTTAATATGAGTTGACGTGTTATCTTGGATTTTCCCAATCTTGAGGTACTGTGTGTTTACCAGTTCATAGAGCCTAAGTTGATGTATCGTGTGTTGACGCTTGAGATCCAACCGCTTGTTTGAGTATGTCAAAATAACCTAACTCTCATTGCATTGTTTGATAACTCCGTACAAAAACGACGTCGATTCCGGGATTTGCCTTCGCCAAAAGCGTCAAAAATCTGAAGCCATTAGTTATTACTCAATAGTACAGTTTTCATTTTTGTTAATCAATGATTTCTAATCTTCAGCTCATCTCTCCCATCACTTAACATGCAATACATAAACATAAAACTCAGAACATTGACGACAGAACGTTTAATAACTTTTATTTTAATACGATCCGGTTATTTCGATTCGTTCAGCCATATCGGTTTAGCAAGTCAGGTCAAAATTAGTTCTGAGAAAAAACTGAAATCTTTGTATTTCGCAATCTGAAACTCTTCAGTTTGTCTCATTATCACCCCCTCTCCTCTGTTTCTTCACATCATCCATTACGGAAAACGCTTTTCCAAACTGTCCAATGCATGTTCACCCTCCCTGATGTATTGCGGTTTTTCTGATTAGGTAGCTACCATCTTGTATCTAATTCATCGTTTTGTTTTTCTTCTTACAGGCTGTTTCTCGAAGCCGTTCGCCGTTACTATTGGACGATGCACTTGCTGGAACTCCAGTGGAAGTGCATTCGAATGAATTTGGTGGAGTCAACTCCGTAAGTTGGATTAGCGACACAACTGGCAGTGAGACTTCTCACGCACTCTATCGTGAAATGGATCCTTACAATTATGCTCCAGTAACGGGAAGTTTAATGCCTTCACCAACATCCTGTTCTTCCTCACTGGTAGAAGGGACAGAAGCTTCCAATACTGGTGGTTGGGTTGCTGTTACTAGGTTATCAGATTCCAAAGATAACATTTCCGTAAGTTTCCGTTATACCGTAACACTGTAGCTGCTTATTTTGATGTATTCGTCTTCCATACTCTCGGTGTATCTGGTCGCAAATGATAGATCCCTTGTGGTCGGGAGCTATCTTGTGCTGATAAGTAAACAAATTTCCCAGTTCCGCTCTTCCAATTAGTTGTTATGCGGAACCGTAGGTCAATCGGTTCTCGTCATGGAACCATTCGAATTTTGAAAGCTGTTTGATAAAACAGCAGTTGGCTAGATTCTAGAATGTACTCCGACAGACTGCCAATATGATGATGTGGATTTGCTCCCAGGCACTCGATCTCAATAGACGAAGTATGCAGTCAATATCCCCCTATTCTGTGAAGGTTCATAGGGAGCCTAGAACATCTTAGACGAATCAGAGGCTTCAGTTTCTCAGTTACGTATAGCCTTTGTGCCTACTAAATGCAAGGTACTGTTGCAAGATTGGCAGGACCTTGTGCCTCCTCTCACCTTTGGTGGTGAGCAGTTGAAAGTAGTTGAGAAGTTCATGTATCTTGGGAACTGTATCAGTGTTGTCTGGTGAGATCATAAATCGCATGGCAAAGACCCGAATGATGTTTGTCGTCTTACGCTATTGGTGGCGTCAGCATGATTTCAGTCTTTCCGTAAAATGCCGAGTGTATAATGCCACCATAAGATCAGTCCTGTTGTACGGCTGCGAAACCTGATCCATTCGAGCGGAGGATGTTCACAGAGAGTAGCCGTTTTCGACCGTTCGTGTCTCTGAAATATTAGGGGCGTTTGATGGGAACATCGTGTCAGCAGTGACAAATTTCGCCGACGTGTCTTCGGGACGGATGAACCCTGGTGACCCTTAAGCTTATTGATCTCGTCTCGCAGACTTCGTTGACTTTATATCTTGAAAATGCCAACTCATCGCCTGCCACATCGTATATTATTTGCGAGTGGTGGGTTAGGCTGGAAACGATAGACCCGCAGTCAGCACATGACTTGTGTTCGGAGTATGAAGACATTTACTTTGAGGCTTGCTTCAGTAGGGTACTCCGAGCTTTCTGGCCAGGGTCTAAAGGACACTAAGCATCTTTGATTGAGGACGCTGGCAAAGAACAGAAATTAATGGCACTCTTATCGTGAGTTTCTGTGTGCGTCGTTGTGACTTTTCATTTTACATCCCTCCACATAATTTTTTTCCTCATTTACCTTGCGCTTTTTCTTACAAGTTATATATATATATATATAACTTACACTGTAACCTTTTGCTTGTGTATTTCAATGACCTTTTTATGAAGTTTCTTCCCGGAATTAGACTGACTGCATGGACTACGCGAGGAATACTGTTCTGCTTAACTCCTTTGCCAAATTCACTCATACTTGGCTTAACAAGGTGAATAATCAAGCTAGTCTGTATGGAATGCGTTTGGCACCTTCGAAGTGCTACCTGCTGCATCAAGACCGACACATTCTCATTCCCACTTATTTTATTGCCAACAGTTCATTTGAGACTGGATCGTTTCAAGTACTTAGACACCACCACCATGTCAACTTTTAACATCGTTGATAAGAGATATTGGGAAGAATGGTGAAGGTCCTTGCTATCTTTCTTAAACCACATCATCTGTAACGTCGTAAAGACTCCCGGTTATCACTAGAAAGGAGAATGTGTAATGTCTGTGTACAAGCCGGTTTGCTTTACGGTTCTCAAACTTTGGATGTTCCAAACGAAAAGGCCAACTGATTTGTTGTATTTGATCGTCGCTACCTCCACTAATTGGCCCACGTCAAGTTGAATGACCGTATCGACGACGCGGCCATTTGCCGGTGCATATTGCCCATATCTCCGATTACGCAATGACTTGGTGAGTTGGCAGAAATAAATAGTTTGTGATGGTTGAATCACGCGCACCGTATGCCACGTGAATGATTACCTAATCAAACATTATGTATTGAAGCCACCAACAAGTGGGTAAAACCACTAGGCTGTTGGACAACGACGTGATCGCGACAGATGAAGTCCCTGACTATTTCGTTTAGTAAGGTGAGCAGATGTCGTCTCTCTGGTCGGATGCGTCTTGTTGATAATTCGCTGCTGAGAAACGCTGTCCGACGTAACAACGTGCACCGAACGACCGCCAAGGTCATTGTCATATGGTCCGATAAGCATAAGTGGCTGGATATATCAACGTTTCATCTGTGACATAAAAGCTTCTTCAGACCATTCCAAGTTCGAGGGTATCCGACTTAAACATACCTTGAGTAAAGAGAAGAAAATTAGATTGGGTGATTCTAAATACACCTGTTTTTGGGAAACAATAAAGCTGATTTGGTCCTTTGGACGATAAATCCTTCCAACCATCAATGCAAGCCAATTATGTTGATTCAACTTTGGTTGCTGTACACCCAAGAGATCGTAATCATCTTGTGGTCATCGTGTGGTCCATAAAACAAAGCAGCATCCTGAGACTACCGTTTCCTGTTGGCCCGCAGATGCGGTGGTTTGTTTTCGTTGTCACTCTGTCCATCCTAAGCAAGTTTATGCTAACCTAGCGAGTTCATTCATCTACATGCTAGTTAAACGTTTTGCAGTTAAGGTTAGTCACCAATTACGGCGAATGAGAAATTTATTTGATTGAATGACAAAACCTGCCCTAAATTGTTTTTTAAAGTCAGTCATAGAACGTCATTAGACAGGCGTCACTTGTTCAGAGAGTATGAAAGGGTGCTACCTTTATTCCGTACGGGAAAGGAAAGTTGCGGGCTATCCGCAGAATTTTGAATGATGTGAGCAATGGAGTTATTGTTAAAAAGAATGGACGCTATATTCATTACCAGTGTAGCCGAAAGGTCTGTTACCAGTTGGGAGAACTACTAATTTGACATACGAAATCAAGCTGCCAGAGTTGATTGCAGGTGTACATTTAACAGGCTGCGTGGGAGCTAACAATTGGCTGTGTTCTTGGATCGGAAATGGACATGATGAATTTCGACACTCAGCCCGCATGAATTTGATAACCACACTTCCTGTTAACTGCATTTCCCTCAGATTTGCAGTATTTTCACGGGCTTACGCTGAATGCGTAACCACCCAGTTAGGGTGAATGAAACGATTTGACGTTATTACGATTGTTTCCGTAAACGTCATTCATGTGTATCTTGATGAATACACGTCTTTCATCCAGTGACCGTTTCAGAATCGTCTCTATATATGCCCCTCATTTGTTCATCCGGTGCGACACAATTGGGATGTTCCGTTATTCGTCTAGCCTAACGTATAGTTGGCAAATGTTCAACCGTCTTTATCATTGCAGAAGCATTGGAGCGTTGTGGTCGGTGGAGGTCGCTAAATGTCCATCTGCTGGAGCTGTTATATCTATCGTTAGTCTTAATAATCATAATACAATTCCTTCAAACTGTACAAGCTGACCGACAAACATCAAAACAATTTACGATCGTTTGTAATGCACAAGGCTGACTGTTAAGTCTTGATTCTATTTGAAGAAGTTGATTAAATGATTTGAAAACACCTGCAAAACGATGGTGATTGAACCCATGTATGAGCTACCGTCTGGTAAACGGAATTGATCGAATTGTTTCTCTGTGATCTCACCAACAGTGGTTGGTACTAAAAAGACGTATTATGTGTACATTCACATCTACTACGAAATTGCTAGCGCTTTCAAAGTAGGATGAATAAGTATAGGGACGAATGAGAAATGATGAACAAGTGAAAGATCGATATTTATTTTAAAAAATCACGTAAACGATATTTACTGAAACCTCTATAACAGCGTCAACTTGACTAAGTCAAGCTAGTGTACATTTGTAAATGTGAAGCAGATTCGAACGAAGATGATGCAGTTTACAACACTGTGTTCATCGGATGTTTGCGGACTAAGTGCTACAATCCCCACTTCCAATTTTCATGTGCACTAGTATGGATGAGCAGTGAAGACGGACTGTGAAGTCACCCCGTCATCATCAGTGCCAGAACATAGTTCAAGATTCTGCGGTTTATATTCACGTGTTCAATGTAGACCATGGTGATCTAAGGAATGTTTTGGTAATTAAACAAATACTTAGATCTGTATTATTTATTTGCGTCAGTCTTCAAAAGCACGATGTCCACATATACTACATATAAGAATCATAGCTAAAACAGCCTCTCGGGTACATAGTGGTCGGTCTTGCACTGACCTGATTCACATGCATCGACGGTCGAATATGTTGGCCACAACCACTATTAATTAAATAATGTCTGGTACGTGCGCACGGCTTCATCTCTCCCTCCATTGAAAATTAACGACTCCTGAATCAGCTTATCTAAATGATTGTATCGAATCCAATGTCGTTTTTTTTTCTACATGTCCCCGTTCTGTTAGGCTCAAATTGAGCAGTTCACCAGACAGCTCCGCATCTGATGTCAGAAATAAAACTTTCCCAATAAACATTATGTCGGTTGTTCACTACCTGTTTTCAGCATACGTTCACGAATGATAACGGGCATCGTTTTCGTGCATCATGGCTAGTGTGTAAGTTTACGTCATGGTGTAGTGATTTTCAGACATATCCACTGTGACCATAAACAGTTCAGCAGGTCTGTAGAATTTTGGCGACGTGTCTTGCTGACCGCTGGGTTTGGTAACTGATTCGGACATCACTTGTTCCCCTGTGTGTTATGCCACAGTTTGGCTGTACTGTTCATTGATTGCGCTGGTTCGCAAGGCTAGCTGTCGAGAGACAAACAAAGTGTTAAGAATTCTTATTATTTTTGACGTATGCTTGTCACAACTCTTAGTCACTTACAGCTCCAGTAGCATTCTGTTATGTGTTTTGGTTCGAGATTTTGCCAGCTATTTTCGGTGAGAATCCAATGTTTCTTTTCATTAGTTCTAAGGCTACCGAGTCCGTATACTCCATTTTTCGAGTAGTTGCAGTGTAACTCAATTGAGTTTCGGCTAGATTGAGCTTAATTCTGATCCAACGATGGCACTTTTGAAGATCCAAATGATTTGTGCACAGAATTTTTCCGCCACCTCCATACTAGTTGATACACTTTATTATGACTCCTTTGTATTCACTCCACCGTGAGAGATCTATTGGGGTTTCAAGCGCAGAACGTTCGGTTGGAACGTTTACCCTGAAAAATCACGTTACTTTTTTTTCCAAATAAAGACTGTCGTATTCTACCTGTTAAATCGCTCCTGACGATTTAGAGTAATTCACTCAGTCACGCGTATTCGACAGTTGCAATAACGCTTATTCAGACGGTCGGGTTAACGGGACTATCTTCCAAGTCCAAAAAACGTCAGAAAAGGCGATCGAAAGGATTAGAATTTATACGGTACTGTTTAATAAAATTACAACAAAGGTACTGTCTCATTTTGAATGTCATTCAGCCGGGTACACAAATTATTCAGCAGAGTTCAAAATGGGGCAACTAAGCACGTGTTAACAAACAGCCACCAGTCAACGGGAAATTACCTCATTAAAACAATCGGATGCAGATGAAGATGAGAACGTGTCAAACAACGCCAAGGAGGAATTTTTAACAGGTAGACAATGATGGTTGTAAGGAGGAAAAAGTAAACATTTTATGTGCAATTATGGTACAAAATTCGTTATGATCGTTTACTGCACATAGCAAAAAAAAGAAGGCAGATTAAGGACATGCTTTCTACAACCAAACTAAACGCACCTCTACGGATTCATCGTTCTGCATCATACCAGACAAAAGACGACAAACATACCAGACGAAATCCAACAAATCCAACACTATCTTCTTTTGTAGTGAAAGTTATAGTCCTTAGTATATTTATCTTTTTTTTACGTCCTTGATTAATAAGTAGGGCTTTCACGATGGTTTCCCATCCAGCACTTGCTTTTCACATGTGTCTCATCAAGTTCATCATGGCATAAGCCACGTGACAATGGCGTGAAGGTGATTGCTCTCAGACAGATTAGCCCGTGACAATAAGATAACGTATAACCATGAGTAATTTACCAGTAGGAAATATTATGACTTCTTGGTTAATCCGTTTTGACCTGGTCGCAGGAAATTGAGAAACTGGGCGCTGCAGTAAATCACGTCTATCTTTTTTCATATCCGATTCTATCCAACCACTCTTTGTGCAACATACTGTATCGGTGTGTTCGGTGGTTTTTCACTCAGATTTTTTTGATGTTCTGGTTTTGTATGTTGACGACATTTTACCCCATGTCAATTTACAGACTTCAGCTTTACATATATCCAACGCTGAACTTCTCCCTCATGGAGTCCCAGTCCATCAAGCCGCAGCCGTTCCAACGTGCGATGAGGAAGTGGACGGTTTAGAGTTGACTCGTCTTGGTAGGAGTTTGTGGCGAAAACCCACACTGAAACAGTCCAGCTTAAAAAAGGTTTTTACCAGCCGAAGTGTACCTGATCGGCAGCTGACGATTATGGTCACCTCTAATGCACCGTACGCCAACCGTGTATCAAATAAACTACAACAGTTGAATTTAGCAGAGGTCGATCGCACCGCGCCAGCCGTTCGTCCTAGCGCCCTCAGTTTGAAACAGTTCATTCCTAAACTGTCTGGACCGGACTGTTCCACAGTCGATCCGTGTAAGTAACCGATCTTTTTCCAAGATACCTATAAATCACATTTTTGGTTCTCTGTTTTTGTTTACCTACCAATAGTAAGTCAAGCGAATGTATGAAGTGCGATTGGACTCCTCGTGCTATTTTGTTCTGTTTCTCAAAAAACGTACAGATTTCAGTAAACTTGCATATTCCATCAGAATTTTTTTACGAATCAAACCTTTCTGGGAAGCACTACGATAATCCTGTACAATGTTTCGATGAAGAGCTACTGCGACCTTCGGGCTTAATATGGACGTGCTGATTCTGTTCATCTGTAGGCTTCAGCTGTTGCTCAACTAAAGTGGTTCCGTCTTTTACCCCACAATGTGACCTACCAGATCACGTGGTAACATATAAGCCAAGCATATAACTCATCTATTCGGGGTGAAGTTCCCCAAGAAAAACCAATCTCCTGATGTCTCGCAGCCCACGCTTATGACTCAGAAACTCCGATGTGATCTCCCATGGCAGCCTCCGTCATCGTCATCAACGACCAAAAATGTCAGAAGTTATTGTTTCTCCGACGGTAAACTGTCAGGCCGCATGTGTTGCCGTAACCTAGACCGATAAGTATCATGGAGGTTTAGGTGATACTCTCAGGGCTGTCATGTGATGCTTCAGCACTTCACTTGAGGTGAATATAACTGTTACTAGATCTCTCTGCAGTCTTTCGTCTACAACGAGAGTAGTGCAGTCAATTCAACCACTAATCTAAGTCATCTCTGAAAAGATATCCGGATCTGTTGACTTGTTTTTCCCAAAAATTTAACCACCATATCATCCCAAGTAACTCAGCAGTAGATGGTCATTAATGGAAACGACCATTAACTGCCGTTGTCACGGTAAAATCATCGAGACCAAACTTCCTCCCTGTGCTAATTTCTCTGACAAACTGCGCGATCAGACGGACGCGTTTCTGATCAGCCTCTTTAGTTGAATTTTACAACCCGAACTCAGCTTTGAGAAGTATGCTGATGTCACTGGCATCATCAACACAATCGCGATTCTATGTGTGACGAGTTTTTTCATGGAATCGGTATACCTTGTGCAGCGGTAGGAGTGGACTCTGCTGGTGAGGTCGATCGAATAATTTTCGTATCCCACTCAACGAAGGTACTTTACGTCTGTTTCTTGAATGCCATGATGGTAATGTTCGCAAACCTTCATAGATTCTTGAGTCGTTATTTTACTTAATGCATACTGTTCAGTGGTTCGTTTTGTTATCAAATGTACACAAGGAAACTGTGCAATGACAAAAGTACTTAACGTGAGTAATATCTAGAGTGTACAAACCTAAGGAAAAATGATTGACCTTGTCTTATTCACTCATTTCTGGAATTTTTCAAGCAAATGCTACCTTGGTGTAACTGAGATTCACCATATCTGACATCTGCTCGCTTGTAAAATTAGGGTTAATTAGTTGCAGTGTTCTCGGCATCCTGTTATCAGGGGCGTTTACTATATATTTCATTCGGTCCATTTATATTGAACATCAATATCCCCGCACGAATATGAACATATGGACGGGAATTTCCCACTGTGAGTGGTAGCCAGTCGTAAGAGGCTTCCAGCACTCCGCTTTTCAAGCGTCTACAACACCACCTCCAACCACAGGTTTTCCATACTTAGTTCCCTTGGTACTTAGCTGGGATCTCCACAATTCCAAATCTAGAAGCCTAACGGTCTTTCTGATGATAAGTAATCGTTACTTTTGAAAATTTAAGTCGATGAACAAGTCACTCTTTCTTTCGGTCTGTTCTGTACATCGTAAACTGACTGACCGAAAGACTCCGTCTCTGTTGATAATCCGTATGTATCATATCACAATCATGTATTGTTCTTCATGTTCTCTACTAGTTTATTCCCATTGTACACTCTTACACCGTTTTTCCCCCCATAGGTTCCTCAAAAATCTGGCACTTAGTGTGACGCCCCACGGTAACAAAGAGATACTTTTCTCGATTAGTAAATCTCTGCTGTGTTGACTTACGAATGGCTGTTCGATTTCATTAGAAATTTTGTTCTCTCATGTTTGCTATCTTAGCATTCATAGGAAACCTTTTCGGCTAACGTTTCCGTGAGCGATTACCTTGAGGTTTCTTAGTATAAGAGCGTACCAAGCGTTCCCGTTGACCTTCAAACAACTTCTTAAATTTAACGGATAATGTGTTTGAAATATTTCTGAATCATTATTTACCTATTTACCTTATTTCACAACTGTTCACATCTGCTCTTTATTTGATTGAATACAGTGTAATTTACCTTGCCGAATCGATGATAACACACTGTCCTCAAAAAAACTATCGTCTTCGTTAGAGCCTGCTAGACAGCCGATACGCGCATTGCTCACGTCTGCGCTTCATTGATAGTCTTCGAAACAGTGTACTGGTGTAAATCTAACATGCAGTGTTGTTGTGTTGTATGGATGTACCTTTCAGCAACGTCCTCGGCTTATCTTTAAAAACCACATTTTCACCATGGTGCACACTGCTCCAGAGTCACATGCACGCAGGCATGTCTACGCTGTGTACAGTGGGTTGGTTGAGTGAACGTTTCTGCTGTTGGTTTTAACGTGAGAGGTTGAAGTGACAAGCCATCAGCATGTTTCGATTAGGTTATGGTGCCTATGCTCAAAGAAGTTAGATGTTGTCTTGTAACATCCTAAGCCATCTTGGAGATCAGTGACGTGGTTTTGGCAAAGAAGGTTGTGAGCTTCGTTTCAATCTGTCGGGGCAACGATGTTTGATTGTCGCATATTGTGTTCATCACGACCGTTAGAATTTGTAGTCAGTCTGCCCTGTCTGGACCAAGCGGATTAAGCTCTGGGCGACTCCCTACTCTCAATTGTACATTCTGAAGAGAAACTGTAACTTTTCACACTCTTGAGTTTCAAGACAGTCGAATGCCTTCAGTATAGTGTGAGTGGTTGGACGCATTGGTGGCTTGCTAACTGTTCTGCAGTTATGCCTGGAGATAATGGTGATATCGTAAGCGCTGTTCATTTGAAACCTGTTCGGAACATTGCTGATGAAGACCGTGCCTTATTTCTATCGATCTGTGAGGTCGGATTTGAACGTAGCGAAAAAGTAATTCGCAGTTCCAACATGTTTTCGAGCTGGACGACGTTTGAATTTCAACTGGTAATCTAGCTTCTTTGGATTACCTGTACGTTGTGGTCTTCCTTGTATCCCCTTTTGTTGCATTTCTCACGTGTGTTCTTTGAATGAACAAAGTCACATAAAATATCAGTCACTGCATTGCCAACAGTGTAAAAGTGTAAGAGGCTTCGAAGTCGACTGTTTGGTGTAAATTTCTTCCCCGGAACTTGATTTTCCTGATCGTACCGTTCATGTCATGTTTGTCGATGATACTTTCTGAATGTGTTCGATCATGCGAATATCTTCCTTAAACAACCTTTGATATTCAGTAGTGTGCGTCTGTAGTTTCAAGTCAGCTTCCAGTCTCATCTTCTTAAGGATGCAAGTTCATATGTAGGCATCTGAAAGAATTGGCACCACAGACGTAAACCGAGTGCTCAAATTCACTATCTACCGTTGAATGCAGCTTGAGTCGTTTATGCTCGTGATTCCAGTGTACGTCACAAAATTTTCAGCTTCTTCTTTGACAAACTACCAACACTGATGCCGAATGTCGAACAATTGTAATTGTTCACCCAATATCTGTGCAAGTTGCCTGACGGTCTCCTCGAACGTAAAACCACGAGAACTTTTTGGCAAAATGAATTCGACATAACGTCCGCGTCCCACTGACCCGAGTTCACACAATAGCAGTCTGACTTGCTTTACGTCATATAGATTTGTCAATTCGATTCAGAAGGCTTCCTCCTATCTCCGAAACCGAAATTCGAAATGTAAATCCAAGGTCTGATAATAAAAATCCGTTATCGAGTTTCTAGTGGTGTCCGCAAATATGTGTGACTACACTTCGGCATTAACAATGGCATATTGAAGGTTAAGCTTTCGCTTCAGCGTAGTACTCATTTTCATCTGAGACTGTTCAAATTACTCTTGTTGTTGCTGGCAGTACACCCATACATACTTGAATGTAAGAGAAGTCTTGGGTTATCGATCATTCTCGATTACTGTTATATCGGCAAAACCACAACGATACCTAAACCGTACGGATTGACATTTTTACTGTCGGAACGCTCGGACCATTAATACCCGAAAGTCCCCATAAAAGGCACAGAAAAACAAAATGCATGAAAAGTAATTTTATTCGTCCCATCCTAGATTACTGTGCACGGGTGTCGCAGCTGTGTTTCAGTCGACTTTGTAAAGGGAAAGGAAAGCCGTATACTTATAAGCGTTACACAAAGCCCAATTGATTGATTGACATCCAAACAGTATATTTAAACAAATAGTTGCGTCCGGGAACACTGTATCCCATACCTGCCGTTAATTTTGCTCTTCCTAACAAAACGGACCACGTTGAGCGAACGATGTTTTTATTCGCTGTAATCTTCAACAGTCGTGAGTATTCCTTGTCTGCAATTCAATCTTCAAAATGTCACTGATCAGTACGCATCGGTGACACTCTTTGGCGAGCGTTACTCTAAACGAGTACTCCAACCAGTAAGTATCGTACTTATGTAAGCTTAATTCAGGTCCCCTCAGTCGTTTGTATACGTAATTCCAGACCCTGATAATGTAACCAACTTTCAGTCGACATAATGTGCTACACGGTACGTCAGCAATGTGCACTTTGCCACGTGACATTCTATTTCTGTCGTTTTTTTAAAATCTGGGTTAACGGAAACAGGCCAAATTTCCGCTTGGAACTACACAATAAAAACTTTACCGAAACTCATCCCTCTCTCTGCTGGGTTCATAGCGTCCGTTATCGTGAACAAGTTTATTTGCCTGTTTAATTTAGATAAAGCCCTTTCACTTCCTCCATTTGTTTAGTATTTTTATGAACGATTGCAGTTCAGTCGTAGATCACAAATGTTGTCTAACTGTCGCTCGCTTCAGCAAAGTTGTGTTCATGAACCATAAGATACTGTTTGTACCTAGCTTGCCAGTCGAGGAATGTTCGTAGTCTTCACGTCATTGTTTGAGCAAATTTAGAATGCAAGAGTGTTTAGTGATAACGACACCGTTCGGTCGCGAATTCGGTCCTCGGCTGCTCTAACTACCCTTGCTGCATTATGATTGTTTCTAACCTTTTACACATGACTACTTAGAAACAAGAATCTTTTGAACCGGAAGCTCTCTGTTATCAGTCATTTGGTCGCAGGTTGGATACTTAGTTACATTCGGTGCCCCTCTTCACATGTATTTTGGTCTGAAAATGTGCATTATCATTCTAATAGTCGATAACAATGTATTGGTGGTTGTTACTGATGCCTGCCTGTCGTGAACGTGTTGTTAAACAGACAGTATACACTATTTTTATAGCATGTCCTACTGTTGTTCTATTCACTTTGTTTATCTTTCTTTGTGTATGGTCTAGCTCAATTCAGATCAGGCCCACTGGAAATGCAATCTCCGATTGAATTGGACTGGGATCATGAACTAGGTATGTGAGATTTTTATACTTTCAAAATTTTCTCGTCTTTTTTCTGCGTCGATGATACGGCTCATGACGTTTATTCATCTGTTCTTCTCGGTTCATTTATAAGTTTTCTGCTTTATTTGCATGTTTTTACCTCCCGGATTGTGACATCCTTCCCACCCTATGATCGATGTGATTTCACGCACTAGGGTTCCTGGAGAAAAGTCAAAAGTTGCATTTCATTGATTTATCTGCTTCTCCCGTGTAGCTCTTCATTGTATCCGTCCGTTGTTTTAATACCACTGATCCTCCACGCTTGTGATGGTGCTTCCTCAACGTTTGTCACAACAGCAACTAGCCGGTTGAAGACCGTTTTTGGATCACGTTCATGGTAAATTTCTCGAGTTCGCCTGTCGGTTACCCTAAATGTTGTACCTGCGTACTTATAGCTGACCCACCCGTTTTGCTCAACCCACTTTCAAACGTGGGTTTGCACTGGACAACTGGAACGGATAATATATTGAACACTGTCTTAGTGCACGTACTGTGTCAGTGTGTGCTTTTCGCTCCCATGCACTCTGTACGTTTGCCAACGCAACCACTTGTGTGGATCAACCTGAATTCTAATTCTGTCGGACTGTAACACAATTCCGTGTACGATAGCCCATGTGCTGTTCGGTTGATTGAACAGACTAATAGGCAGTTCAGTTTGATCGCCTTCTGTGGGTCGATCTCGTAGGGTTATGATGATTAGTTCGCTTGTTGTCGAATTTCCGAACGATGTTTGATTAGTTCGCCTTGTTTGTCGAACCAGTGCCCTCGTAGAGACAGGCCAGCTAACGTTTCTAGTTACATTCACTATTTTTGGTGGAAAGTCCAACCTGTTGAGCCGACGCAATCTACTTTTTACGAATTTCGACATGATTTTACGACCAGATGTGTTACCGTACGTTTGGGTCGACATGGGGGAGATTTTATTGTCAGCATAAACAACTCGCTAAATTTTCTAAGGTTTCGGCCGCTGGTTTACGCTTTTTTTTGTTTTAATGCTAGTCTCTACTAAAATTCCATCCAGACTTCGCTGGTCTCTGTGCTTAACCTTCGAACGAGGTTCGAACAAAATTCACTGACCAGATACTTTTGCAACCGATTGTTCTGTGGTGACCTCCTCTGCAATTGTCAGATTCTGGTTGGCCAACCTTGGCGCTTCTGCTAACTCACACACTTTAATCCATCAGTCTCTCCACAAGGCAATTTCCTGATCAATTGACGGTCTTGGCATCAGCCAGTTGGTTAGTACGAACGGCGATTTGTTCGTCGTGTCTGGTGGTGAGGTGCGGTGGACCAGCATAATTAATGGTGCCATCTCTTCTTAGCTCTCTGGTTTCACGTTCACTCACTTTCCGATTGTGCGATTGTTTCTTTCCATTAATCCGTTTGATTGGGGATTTTGTGGTTTTGTGCGAACTTTCTTGATTCCTAAATACTTCAAACAGTTGTGGAACTGCCCACTTTCAAGGCAAGGGCATTGTTCGGTCGATATGCTTTTGTGATATCCCATAATCCGCAACGATGTGTTTCTTTACAGTCCTGCATGTAGTGTTTGCACGTTGATAAGCTATAGCGGTGTTTTTTTTCAATTCACCTTGTGAAGTATCCCGTCATGATGACGATGTCCGTACTGTTTTCCGTAGGTGATTTTAGAAAGAGGCCTGCCACATCCACCGACTGTAATTCACCGTAATTCGCTGATTAGGATTGTCTGAGTGGTTTGTTGGTTTGAGTGACTAGTGTTATTCAGTAGTTGGGACTGTTGTCACACTATTCCGTGATTGTTCACGGGAACTCTCATTCTCGGTCACTGCACCCCTTGCTTCAGCATCTCATGGAGTCGAAGACATCGGGTATGGACTAACGGATGATATTTTCATAATAGTCGATGTCAACTCCGCCGATATTACCATCACTCATACATTCCGGTAACGCTCAATCTGAAGTCTGAACAGTGAACTGCGGAATGTTTCATTTCCGATGATTGTCCCTCTACCATATCTGATCAGTCGCCTCCGGGATCACCGTGTTTATCGTTGCTGTTGCTTGTAACACTTTAGGATCGCGTTACAGTTGAATACTGCCAATTCTGACGGCTTTCTTTTTGAGCTGATCTGTGTGTTGCGCTTGAGGAAGGGGATCAGGAACATGGGTTTCTTGTCTATACAAATGGCGAATTGTAAATTCGTGCTCCCACAGTCGTGGTACTTAACGGGCGAGCTTCCTCCGTGGGGTCCTTTGCGAATTTAATCTACCCTAATGGTTTGTAGTCGTTGTTCCCATGGAAACGTTTGTCCGCCCAATCATTACTTGTTTGTTTTCTGTTATTGAGTAGTCTCGTGTGTGAAGGACAGCGCTGGTGTCTGCTGGTAGTGTGCACTATTCTTGCAAGTATTGCTTCTAGGTTGTTGACGTACCGGACACATCGAAGGAGTGAAGAATTGTTAGAACCGAAGAGTACACTTGACGGTGTTGAACTCTCGTATCCATCTGCGATAGGATGAGAAAACAGCCATGAGATTAAGGTATGAAGGTAAGACAAGGTTATAGTCAAAAACAAACGGGGGAGTAGATATTCAACAAAAATCTACTACCGTTCGTTCAGTCCAATATGTTGTCTATTTTTGGTCGGCTATGTTTCACCGTTAATATTCGGCTGTCACCGGGCGTTTATGTCCATACGACCGGTAAGTTCATGTTGCGGTATATAAGTGTGTATATCTTCAACAACGAGGGTCTCTCTAACGCGCTCATGTACTACTTGTGAGCGGTGGAAAATAAGAAAATACGTGCTGTTCAGGACAGCCTGTGAATTAGGTAACATTTATTCAACTATTGTTTGCGCCCGTTAGATGATCTTCCAGTCCAGAACGCGATTGTACAATCCATGGCGTCTTAATGTGTAATGCGTATCATTTATGAATTCGTTAACATTTCTGTCAAAGGTGACGGCCTGTTATATACGTTAAGCTCACATCAATTGTCTTGGGCTAGCGAGCCGTTCATGTATCAGGAAAATCGGATCGTCTCATCGCATTTGCGAAGGGGTGTGCATCTATAACTAGTTCTTAGCGTCACCACAACCACGTTCGAGACTCAAACGGTTTGGGAGATTGTCTGTGATTGGTAAACTTGATATGCACTGAGCATTCCTTCTCTAGTATCCATCTGTGCGAATCACTGATGTGATGCTGTTGTTGTCTACCAGGAACGCAGGTGTCACTATACTTGTTTGTTCACAAAACCGACATCAGTGGTAAACGTCTCAACGAAACCTCAAACACAAACATTCAGTTGCTCACAACGATAATCTGGGGACGCTGCAGTTGTTGGTGGCAAGTTCGTGTATGGTAAATGTCACTTTATCTGAGAGTGCTCTCCGATGTTCCTCCTTGTATCTTCCTCCACACACTTCGAAACCTCATGGCGTGCGTCCGCCTGACTACTCACCAGTAATACAATGTAATCGTTCATCCTCGTTACACTCCTTTTCCAAAGGTTGTCCCAGCTGCGCCAACAGCAGCTCAGGCTCTCTTTGTTCTTCCGAGGATTCTGCATACCGGCCTCGGTGATGTTGACACAGTTGGTGCGCATTGTCTGCTGATCGGGATGTCATACTATTTGCAAAGCTGACTTTCGTGAACCTGATGCTGATATTTCTCATTTTTCCGATATATTGGGACGAGACGATATGTTAATACATACGGTCGCTTTCACTTTGCACACACCTTCCCATATCCGAATCCCGTTGCACGGGAACTTCGCCGGTCTCTGTGCCTAACCTTAAAACTAGGTTCGAACACAGTTCACTGATCAGATACCTTTCCAGTTGATTCATCATCCTCAAAACGGCTGTGAGTCTGACCAAGAGGTACTGTGGCTCGGGCCGCCGCTCTCCTCAACGACGACGTGGAATATCCTAGAAGAAAACGTTACTAAGGGGGTTGAAAATTAATAAGACTAAGCAGAAGTACTAGAACTGGTATGAATGCGGGTACACCATGGACTACGGCGCGCCGCCGTCTTGGATAACGTTTCTAACCAGCGACTTGAGTGATCACGAGGACTCCAGGCAGACAGGCGACACCTACCCACCCTGCTCAGTGGAGCAGTCAGGGTCTTCATATCTGGTGACCACGTTGTTGTCTGATCACCACGCTGTTTTACCCAACTGTTGGTGGTCTCAGTATAAAATGTTCGGTACGGTAAACGATCAGATAGCGTACGGAATACGTGACCCAACCATCGTAGGCTGTACAACATGATTAGTTGACCAATTGATCGTGCATCCCGAGCGTTCCGGAACACACGCAGAGGAACGGCCGTGTTGCTCACGTGATCACTCCGTTTAATGTTGGCTAATTGGCGGAGAAAACGATGGTCTAGCACAGCAAGTCTGTTGGCATCTTCGTTAGGAACTGACCATGTTTCCGAACCATAGGGCAAAACAAGTCAGTGATTTCTGTGATTGCAACTTGGAGAGAAGTCCTAGTCGGAGGGTCATCGATTGAAGTTAACAGACAGCAACTGTGTCTCCTCTCGAGGCGATCGGGTAATCTGATCACTACTCACAAACGAAAATGTTTGACCTTTCACATGTGATAATTTGGTCGTGCTTAATGTAAAGTCAATGGCGCAGTGGTCCACACGGTTGCCTCATCAAAAGCACGGCCGGAGTTCTGGTTCCGGGCGTGGCAGAGATATGCACTACTGACGAGCTCTAATGATAGCGAAACTCAAGTCTAGTGCTTCTGCTGTCCGAAAGGGGCCGACTGGAAAGTCTATGGGAATGCGACGGTTGCAATCAATTGTAGGTCATTTTCAATCTTTATGAAAACAGAACGTACACAAGAATTGTATACCCTTTCTTTTAGCGATAACCGTATATCTCTGACGACATGTTGTAACGAAAAGGCGTCCAGTAAAGCACAATCTTTACTGTCCAACTCGCTAGTCACCATGCTACCTGCGCACTTGCGTTTATGAATCAGAATTCCAGTCCACAACACCCAGTTTTCCGCTCACACGTGTGCACTTCTGCCTGATTTATGTGTGTGATCGGCGCCTTCTATCGGGGGTTTACCGCCTGCCATTCTTCGTCCGCTGGTCCGATCTGGTTGAGCGATGGCTCGTCCGGTCGCTCATGTTTTCCCCCATCTATCCACTATGGGTCTTGACCGTATTACACGACCGTGTCGAGATATCCCGCTGTGTTTGAATAATCGCGCCCCCGATTTGGTTGTCCATCCTGTCTTGCCTGCCACGTCTCGCCCGTTGGTCCGATCTGGTCGAGCGATGGCTCATCCGGTCGCCCGCGCCGACTCCGATCCGCTCGCTCTGGGCTTTTGGGCGTACCTCCTCCACGCGTTGAGGTATTCCGCTGAATGTTGGAATACTCACATGCGACCGGATAATCCACCACAGTGTGACGCAATTTAGCGAGGGCAACTCGTGCCTTTATTATCCTCGCTGACGCCTCATCCGCAATATTACAAGCTGACAAGATAGTGCTATTCAAGTATGTAAAACTGCGCACAATCCCAAGCAGATTACCTGCAATAAAGAAAGTAGGGGTGGAAATACCTCTGTCTTGAAGCAACATTTTGCACTTTGAAGGTACGAAACGCCTTCCGTACAAACCAGCCCGGTCACTCACCTTGTCCAGCATGGTCTGCATGTCTCCGGCAAAGGGGCTAGGTAAGACAATGTCATCCTCATAATCCAGATTGATGAACCTAGCGCCAGGGAAAAGCTAAACATCAAGCACTCTGGATTCTTCAAATGCACTCTCCAGAATCTCATTTATAACAAAATTGAACAGGAAGGGGTTGATCGGACACCCCTGACGAACACCACTAAATGTGATGAACGCCCGATACAGTTATCCATAAATTCTCACATTGTTTGCAAAGTGAGCATACAACGATCTCAAGAGATTCACATATTTCCTTTGAACTCCATGGCGAAGAAGACATTTCCAAAGAACGTTACGAGCAACTGAATCGAAAGCAGCCTTCAGGTCCAAAAGGACCACGACTGTCGACTGCTTATGTCGGTGCTGATGTTCCAAGATCCGTCGTAGGGTAAAAATATGATCAGCACACCCTCGACCGGATCGGAATTCTACCTGTTCCTCGCGTATCTGATCCAACTGTGTCCACGGTTGAGAAGCACACGAATGTCTCCAAGTAACACAGTGCTTTTTCCTATGTTAGAATGCGGTGCTCGTAATATATAGATCGTGGGATGTGCACAGCTGCAGCAGTCTTTCGCCGTTGTCTGCCTTGTTCCCGGACACCAAAAATACTCTCCAGGTGGTTTTCCTCCGGAGATATGCAACCAAGCTGAACACTAAAATCGCCCGCTAGTATGATAATGTGTGAGTGTTTAGTCCACTTCATAAGGTCAAAGAAGGCGTTCTAGAACGCATGTTTGGTGCTTCCCAACAACTGTCCGTCGGAGGGTACGCCGATATAATGAATACACGACGCCTTTCTGATTTGCGTCGACAGACTTTTACCGATGTATTGAGTCTGACAACTCACAAGCGACTATTCACTGGGATCCAACCGAGTAAACGTTGCTCTGCTCTGGAACTCAGTGCGATTCCCACCCCAGCTTGACCACGAAATTCAGCTTCGGCGTTATCGGAAACCCTGAGAGAGAAGCGCTTGGACTGATCGTTATCTAGGGTTGAGCCCAAATGGATAACTGTGCTAGAATCGTAGACTCGTCTCTCCGAGACGCACCATACATCAAGCTGCAGACTTGAGGGAGTACTTGACAGAGCAGCTTGTTGACCAAAATTGTTGGAGAGTGCGGACATTGAAGGCGCCAATGTTTATCAGTTGACTTGGCCTCAGAAAACAGTTATCGCCCGAAGGCACATGGAAGGCAAAAGACATGGAGGGTAAAATAGTAGGAAGAAGTTGTGTTGGGTGAATGATGTCACTGTCAAGAGAACGTTAACTTCTGATACTTCCCTGTCGTTTATGCCGCAGGAGGGGGTTGACTTGAAGGATCCCACCCTGAGTCTCTGACTCAAAAGTCTGACCTACGTGACTACAGGATATAGGATTTTCTTGAAAGATCTTACCCGAAGGAAATGACTGAAGAATCTGAATTACTTGGCAGTGAATATGACATTAGTACCGGATTCTGAGCACTTGTGCACGCAGTAGATGTGTTCGAAGCGACATCAGGTGATACCAGATGTACTTCGACTGTGTAGGATAATACGCCAGCAATCACGGTTAACTGTTGAGCGATCGGAGTGTTGTTTGTTTGAGAGTACTTTATTAACCCCCTTCTTGATACAGAAGATAACAGTGCCCCAACTTTTGAATTAATTCTGGTGTGTGCCCATCGTTACCTAACCACTCCTACGCGGTCAGTAGTGCTCTCCTTTGGCCCGTCTGGCAACGTTGCATCTGGAAGGACCGAAGTCCCAGTAAACATAGCCCGGTGGATCAAAACAGCACACCAGCCCGACCACCACCTCAAGGTAGTACTATAGATCAGGTTCATTGTTGTTTGTTGACCTCCTTTGCAATTGTCAGATTCTGGTTGGCCAACCTTGACGCTTCTGCTAACTCACGCACTTTAATCCGTCAGTCTCTCCACAAGGCATTTTCCTGATCAATTGACGGTCTTGGCATTAGCCAGTTGGTTAGTACGAATGGCCATTTGTTCGTCGTGCCTACTTCGTCCTAACTGTTCCGCCTTGAATTTCTTCAGACTCCATACCATGACCGATGGATTTCTAACGGGCCGTTTGACTCCACTGCTGTTTTCGAATTCTCCTGGAATATACTTCTTGTGTCTTTACTGGCATCATGTCTCACGATCTGATTCAATGGTTTGCCTACAGTCTGTTGAAGCAGTCCAGTTCCTTGTCTCTTAATATTCACAACTTTTCATCTTGCTGGTTATATTATTACATTTTACTATCATGAAAACGTGTACACCCTTGAGACGATCTGTACACAGCAGGTCTTGAACCTACGCCTTGTGTTAATTAGTGTGTCTTATGCTTCACTACTGTATCGAGAAATCAAAACAGCGAGGGGTTTTGAAAACATTAACCAATCTCATTTCACTAGAAAAACTATCCCTTTATTGAGAAACAACTGTTTGCAATGATTGTTGCTATTGCGCAACGAGCTTGTTGCATTTTGACCGACCCGTTCAAGCGTTTCTGTTGTGTGAATCTGACATACGTTCATAGAAATCGGTTTAGACAGCAGCTCTTATAAACAAACCAGACTTAGCAGCCGATCGTCATTTTGATTGACGGGCCCGACCTATACTGCTACCTTGACGAGGTGATCGGGCTTGTGTACTGTTTTGATCCGGCGGGCTATGCTG